>RWGY01000332.1:0-66114 GCA_007726485.1 Eragrostis curvula | reverse complement strand
CCCCCGCATCATTCCTTTCCTGCACGTGTGCTTATCGTAGCACGTTGTTTAAACACGGCACTGAAATCCATACGGTGGATTTGCTAGTACTTCGTATTGCAGCCAAGTAGTCTATCTAGCTCAGGATGATCAACAACATTTGGACGTGGTTTTCTAAGTCGTTGTCAAATTGGAAACTGTCGATGAAAACACACACCATGCATATTAATTATTAAGGCCCCTTTGTTGGCGACTATGATTCTAAGAATCCAGCTTTTAGATTGTGATTTTTAGAATCTGAGATTTTGAAATCAGTATGACAAAAGCTGGAAGGTGTTTGTTTGTTTGGATTCACAATCTAGCTTATAGATCATTTCAGTCACTTACAGTGAGGTCACGGTGGCAAATGGGTAAATATTTGTGCCACAATCCAGCAAAAGCTAATCCTAAGCAGATTGTGGATTCTGCCTCGGATTTTGAACCAGGTTATAGAATCCAGATTCACAATCTAATCCTTTGTTTCAGCTTCTGCTTTTAGAATCAGAATCTAGAATCAAAAATTGGAACAAAGAGGGCCTAATTGTTGCTTCAGTTGATTGATTGCCATTTATTTTCCTTTAAGGTGAATCTTAATGCAATAATGCCTATGACGTACTGAATGAATGGATGGCCTACGGGGCAACCACAATGATTATGGACAACTTTGCTACGTAGCAGGTGATACACAATTGTCGGTATCTTCACAATGCTTATGGACAACTTTTGTTATGGTTGATGCATAAGCTTCACAATACATAGAGAAAAAAAAAGGTTTTTTATTTCTTAGACTTGTTCATAAGTTTATAGACAACTTTTATTATGTACTCTCTTGTTGACTACTTCCATAATGGTTGTATCAAAACACGATAAATATTTTAGGGCGTTGCTACACTACAAAGAAAGCACGTACCAACATCCTACGAAACACGTCGCAACTGACTTGTGCCCCGCAGGACCCAACGCATGGCACGGCCCCAATCGTCTCTCTATCAATCTCTCTCAAATGTAACCTCTCCTTATTTTTTTTCTGGAGAAAACGTAACACCTCCATCTATTAGAACTACATATTAGACTGGAGTGCGTGTATGAACACCGTACAGGTTCATGCCCATGGTACGCTCGTTGTGTTAGCACTAGGTATATAGCACTTGCTAAAATTATTGGCTGAAAACATAATAATTTTGTTATGATTATGGTCAGATTTTTAGGACTAAATAGCAGATAGGATTTAAGAGGGGATCGATCTATAGATACTTCAACGCAACCAGATGTAAAGGGACGGACTAAGGAAGAGCACAATTACATTGGGCTGGGCTGAAGTAGTAGGTAGGTGATTAAAAATAATCCATGTGGGAGTTCTGCCGTCGGTAATCACGTGGCAGCTGCCTTCGTAGTAACTTCGTACGATAGACTTCGTACGTATAGAGTTTTCCAATATTTTATTGCTTATGCATCACTTTTGGATGCCATTGCGGTTGCTCTAAGTCGTGCCAACGCATCCAGCTTGAGCAGCCAGCAACGGCCTCGGCAACAAGGGAAAATAGTTAGGAAGTGACGATAATCTGAATTCATGGTTTGTAGCTCTATCATAAATAATGCAATGCGGTTCTGCTGGCTACTGCCTCTATTTCTTTTCAAAATAGATAGATAGAACTTATTTTTGAAGCCTGAACTTTTGAAGAGCAATATCAGCTGCAAGTGCCATTCCCTCCCTGCATGCTAACGCCTTTGCCACCTCCGGATCCATCACACCTTCCATCACAACTACGGATGCACCCATGAACATACCACTGTCATCACGAGCTATTGCAGCCACTGCCGATAAGCTCGTATTTTTGGATATTGCAGCATCAACATTAATCTTTGTGATACCCGGCGGAGGAGGAATCCAACAGGGTATGTGAGCCTGGACTGCATGACGTACCTCCTGTGGAGGTTTGCATATATCCAATTCTGCTATGTATCGAACAATGAAACAATGCGTAGATAGTGGGCTTTGAAAAATATTCTTGTGGATAGCCTTCCGTCGAGCATGCCAGATCGCCCACAATCTCACAACCACCCGGGTTAGATCATCATGCGGCAATGTTCTCATCACCTCTGCCAACCAGCCCCGGGCGTCTTGAGCCTGAACTTGGCTCAAATATTCAGTAATCTCTTCGCGTTCTAGAGCTCAAACGCTTCTGGACATATCACAGTCGAGAAGCGAGTGCTTCCATGAATCAACTTCGCCACAAATCCCACAACAACTCGCCGTTGCCATGTTTCTGTGGTGTCTAACATCAGCAGTAGGAATAGAATGTCGAGCAAGCCTCTACAAAAACATCCTAACCTTTGATGGAATATTAATATTCCATAGATCCACCCACTCTTTTTTATCAGCTTTAGTATCTGACCTTCCTGATATGTTCTCCATCCAGGCTTCCCTTATATCCCTCTTCTGCACCAACATCCTATAAGCAAACCTCACAGAGAAAATTCCCGAGCTCTCATAGTGCAACGCCCAAAAGTCTTCCTTACCGTATGTGCTCAAAGGAATATTTGCTATAGTCTCAATGTCCATCGGGGTAAAAAAATTGTTGAAGCCGTTGATGATCCCAAGACCCCGATGTCCGATCAATGAGCTCGCTCACTAGCTAGCATGGGAGGATTCACACCAACACAACAAAGTGGTTTTAGCAGTCCATCATGTGGCCTGTTTCAATCCGACGAATGATCCCCTGCTCCAGTACTTCTTTGCCATCAACAATTGCCCGCCACACTCTTGACGGTGAGAGCAACTCCAACACAAGCCCCTACTTCAGCTCCAATTCAACATTCAGGGGTTGAAGTCAAAAACCTTACTCCAACAGGGCCCCTACCTGGGTCGCTACTCTGGGGAGGCCCCTAGATTCACCCGCTCGGCCCCTTCTCCCACGGGTCCGCAGGCGAGCCCCTACTCGCCTGTTCTCGCTCCCGTGTCGTCTTCTCGCGCTGCTAGCTCCACGCGCTCCCTCCTGCGACGCGCCCCAACCGCAAGCGATCCCCTCTGATCGGCCTGTCCAAGCGTGACCCAGCCGCCAGACTTCTAGCTCGCCTGAGCCGTCGATCTGTCCAGCCATCAGCTTGCTCTGCGGCCAGCACGACGAGGTCGAGAGGGGATGCGAGCCATGAGGATTCCGGCCATGTCGCCGCCGCCGCCTCCAGCAGGCGCGGCCGCCCGGCCATCCTCAAGCCTCCTTGCAAGATTCGGCCACCCACAATCCAAATCCGGCCACCCACAATCCAAATCCCGCCATCCCCAATCCAAATCTGGCCATGCTTGGCACGAAAGGATGGGCGGGACGGGCGCAACAAGGCAAGCTTGTCGTGCCTTGGCCAAGGGGCAGGCCGAGCAAGGCCATTGGAGGTGCAATCGCAGTCAAGGAAGATTCGAAGAGAAGGAGAGCTACGGGAGAGGAAGAGAACAGAGGAGAGAGACCGGAGGTTGAGGATAAAAAAGAAAAGGAAAAGATTTAGAGATTGACAGGCAGGTCCCACTTGAAAGGGAATAAGTAAGGGCTGAAGTTTGAGGGTTGGTGTTGGAGTGCTCGGTAGAAATCAAGGCCCCAGAATGAAATGAGAGCCCCTACTTCTTGGATGGGGGCTTTGGTTTAGGGGCCTCCATTGGAGATGCTCTGAAGCGCCTACTTCCGCATCTAAGAAATTCCCATCTGGGAAGTAGACTGCCTTAAGCACACGAGCACTTAGCGAAGTTGGATCCTGTGGATGATGGGCCGATCTCCGTGGCCCATAAAAGGCACCATACCGACCGATACCGATCAATAACCCTGTGCAGCCCATTTCTGGTATACAAGCCCAGAGAGACGTCACGTCATGAAACCAGCATCGAAACAGAGACCAAACCGGAGGCGCGAGAACGAGACGAACGGACGGACGAGCCGCGGCCAGGGCCGGTCCTGTGATTTTGGAGGCCCGGGGCGACTAAAAAAACCAGGGCCCTTTATATACAAATGCTATAATTTTTTTTTTTTTTTGCATGTAACACTATAATTTCACTTATTTGTAAATACATGTTTACTAGTCAAACTCAAAGACACATTTAAAAAAATATTTATATCAAATGATTTTTACATGTTACCTTAAAAGTTTCTTCTAGCGTTTCTAGATGCGAAGTCACTGATGATGTTAGAACATAGGGAATTGCCCAGCAGTTTTTTTCTTTAAGGGAAAGGAATTGCGCAACAGTTAGCAGAGAGGCTGAAATGCATAGGGTGACGGCGGCAAGAAACGACGATGTGTTGATTGCAGGGAACCACGAACGGTGACTAGATGCATGTCGCGTTGATTGCAGCGGCACGGGGATCATTAATTCGCGATCCGGCAATGATCGACTGAACCACGAAATGATGACTCGGCTAGGCCTGTATGTGTGCGGCGCTGGTTCCACAAGACTATTACCGTAATGCCAAATTTTGTTTGTAAATTGCTTACGCGAGGGCCTTTTTCCTTCTACCTACCTTAAGCATAGACCTATATATACGAATGAATATACGTTTACATACATGCTCTGGGGTGGAGCTCCTAGGATTTGGGGGCCCAGGGCGGCGGCACCGCTCGCCCACCCCAGGACCGGCCCTGGCCGCGGCCGCCTTGCCTTCCTTGCTTCGCCGGCCATGCCATGCCAGATCGGCTCGCACGCTCAACCACCGCACCGATGGATCCGTCGGCGCCGAAAGCCGTCGGCACGTAGCTAGCTAGCTAGTACGGTGCCTACGCGCGTGCGCCTTGTTTATTCTAATCCAGCCTGAGACTGCACACGCGTCGGCACGGTGGCCTAGGCTTCAACTAGCTAATGCCATGGATGCACGCATTCCTCCTTATTGGCTTTCTGTTCTGCCTGATCGACCGATCGATCTGCCCATTACTGAAAGCGTAGTGCGTCCGTACTCTCTGCTACAGCGGACGGGGTTTGGAGCTTCCGATCGATCGGTGCTCGCTGGCGCACCGAGAGGACAAACACATGCAAGCTTGGGTTTAGTAGTGCTCCCTCCACGCGTACTACACAGGAGCCAGCTAGCTAGCAGGCCGGATCGTACTACAAAGTGATTGTGCAGGAGCTCGAAGAGACATGCATGATGCGGATCTCGTGCATGCATGGATCGACCTGGAAGGAGGGATCGGAGGCCAGCTGGCGCGTCCCTGCGGCCTCGGAACTAGTACGATACGAGCAAAGCAGCTAGATAGCGCCATGTCGATGGACGCGGCTGTCGTGCAGCCCTGACCGCCGGTCCTGATCTAACGCACGCACTAACGCGCTGAGCGAAAACAGGGTTCGAAGAACCGGTGGCGACAAAGTATCATCGTCTTCGACCCGTCACTGCAATTTCCTTCGCGAATTTGCTTCACTGCATGCATTAGGTTTTCTCTCTCAGTCTACATGAACCAATCATCAAAGCCCAAGGGGCTAGCGATGCCGAGAATCAAAGGCAACGTGCGCGGATGTGACGTTTTAGCAAACGAACGTAAGATATGCATGACTTTTACATTCAAAGCAAGTTGGATCCCATCTACGACACATGCATCGAACCGTCTGGAACGCTCGGCGCCGTGAACTGTAGCAGCTGTCTGTAACGCCGGCCTGGACTCGATCGATCACATGTCTCCGGTGAGTGGCTTGACATCCACGGCGCGAACACCCTCACGGCCTCACCCCACCCGTCCGGGGATCCACCGAATCTCCTGCCTCATCCCCATCTCCATGGGTCGGTCGCGTGACAAGACGAGAAGACGAACAAAAACAAGGCGGCGGTGAGGCGGGCCCGGATGGGGAGGAGTTTTCTTTTTTTTCGAAAATAAGATGGGGAGTTGGGGTTGGCGGCACGGCCAATCATATCGCGTCAACCTGCCCGCACTGGGCCCACCACCATCCCCCACGCTCGAGTCGAGCTCCATGATCATCATCATCAGCTCAGCTGTAGCCTGTGTAGGATAGAACAAGGATAGCTACGTTACACGCACCGCCGTGTTGGATGGGGCACCCAACCCCATCCATCTGATTTGTGCCGCCCATCCGGCCGGGCATCCAACTTGTTTGTCACACGGCTTATCTCCAGGACATGCTGGATGGCTAGCGCGGCATGATTAATGAGGACTAGTGTGTTCATAACTTCGAAAAGATGGGGGGAAGCTCAGCCTGTTCGTTTCGCTCCGCGGCTGCAGAAAAATAATTGCGAACACTGTAGCAGCTGCAGAAATACTATAACTGCTGCAAAAGAAATAACTGCGAACACTGTAGCCGCTGCAAAACAGCGAGACGAACACACTGTTAAGTTGACGGGGACAGCCTCATCTCATGACCGGCTTCAGTTCCACACTCAAGAAAGGAGTTCTATAACAACAAACCAGCACATGCGCATTTTGCCCGTTATGAACTGTGTGCAACTTGGAATCCAGTTCATGGCTTGCCCTAGCTAATCATGTGGCATTTTCTTTTCGTCCAGCAGACAGGTTTTCTATGCGACCTAAGCGAACGCGAAATGAATACGCATTATTATAAAAACAAATTAGAGATACCAATTTGCAGTATAATACAGTATACCTCCCGGAACGATGGAGATAAGGATCCGTGTCATATAAAACTGCTAAGCTCCCGGAACAACGGAGATCACGACTGCTAATCACGTCATTAGATATCCTTTTTAAAACAGCAGATAATCATGCAATCGGTGGCGCGACGCTCCAAGAAGATGCTCTCAGATGCAAGACAACACACACTTCGCTAGCTGGGCACGCGCGCGCGCTAGCTACTCCAGCTCGATTTGGCAAGCGCGCGACAGGGCACATGGCCGCACCGGATCGCGGCACCGCTGTCCCTGTCCCTCCCCCGCGATATGACGGAATCACGTTCGTCATCTGCGCTCCCGGATGACGGATCTGCCCCTCGCTAGCGCCGCGTTTGCCCTCGGCGGCGGGTCACGCGACACCGCTGGGCGGCGGCGCGACGCGGCCGACATGCGCCAGCCAGCGTCCGCGTCGTACGTCGCGCGCGTCAACTTGCATGCGCGAGACGCCTCGGCCGCGCTCGATCGATCGGCGCCTCTTCCTCCCGTCCCGGCTCGGCGCGCGTCAACGCTCGCGAGCGGACGGCTGGTTTCTCGCTGTGGAGACCGGCAAGTGGCGGTGGGTTTTGCCGGCGGGCACCGGTGCACCCGATCGATTTGTGCATTTCGAGGGAGATTTGTTGTCTAGGAAGACAAGTTTTCTGACGTGTATATACGTTTCCGTGCAGCAGAAACAAGAGAGATTTGCGCTCTCGCCCAGTCTCGCAGACTTGTTCAGCGGTGCCGGAGACTTAGCTCGACACGCGATCTCTTACTATTCTTGACGTGTATGCCAAACTGTGTTTACTACTAGTCTCTCGATCAAGCGTCTCTTCTAGAAAGTTCATAGGTGTCCGGATTCTGATTATTAGCGTAGATTTAATTTCATCGCTGATTTTAGCGCCTGGTATAAGGTTATGAAGGCGTACACATACGGAGTACCATACAAGTTGCTATATATACGTACTACTTCATTTCCAAGAAACTATTGCAAGCGTCTTGCATGCGAAACTCCTGGTTGAGTAGAGCTTTGACTTTAACGACAATCTTTCAATGCAAATCTTGATTTTACGGATAAGAGGATGCACGTTTGACCTAATTAAAGATTGAAGATTAACATGTATGGACGCGGCAGATGCTACACCGATCATTCAGCGGTTTAGTTGGCAGGGTCGTCGTCGAGGCTATTTCCGACATTTCTCTCGCGCTAGCTAGCTGCACGTCTAGTCCAACTCCGAAGTGAAAACGGTGGCTAGCTGGACGGACGTTGATATATTGGCGCCGATGATAGCCACAGGTTAATGATGAACGTGACGGGTAGTTAATCCGTAAAGCACTACTACTATTGCATTGCTAGTATAGCTTAGGGTGTGTTCGTTTCACCGTTTAGACCCCTCTAAAATTTAACTCTAAAGAGAATCTTATTATTTAGGAGTATTAAATAAAGTCTAATGACAAAACCTTTTTACAGATGGGTACATCTTTACGAGACGAATCTAATGAGCCTAATTAATCTATGTTTTGCTACAGTGATGCTACAGTAAATATCATCTAATCACGGCTTAACTACCCTCGTTAAATTCGTCTCGCGATTTAGAGGGGGTTCTGCAGTTAGTTTTGTAATTAAACTTTATTTAAGACAAAATTCTTTGTGTTTAAACCCCTCTAAATTTTAGACTCTAAAACGCCGAACACGCCCCTAGTAGTACTACTGAACCGAACTACTCGAAGTAGATACTGGCATTGGTTCTCATCTTTTGACTGCGAATACTACACGCGCTCGGTGGTGGACCGACGAGACGTCAAACCGCCCGCCCGCGCCATAAAGCTTACCTTTGTCTCTTCCATCTTTGGGGAAACCAGTGAGGTTGACGCCGCTGATCGAGTTGCCGCTTTCGTGATATCTCCGTGCCCGATTCTACCACCCACCCCCATCTCTCCACCAGGGCACCAGCTTACTTCGGGAAACTCACCTTGGTTAGTTTATTAGCTTAATTCTATGTTAAGCTTACTTAATCAGTCGTTATCGTGCCGCGAAAAAGCAGCCGAGATCGTCTCGTCGCCGTTCCAAACATGACATGAAGTTTAAACTAAGCGAAGCGATCTCATCTGGCATGCACACGCGGCGCGAGCGCGGAGCTGCTCTGTGATAAAATAACATATCCGTTTAGTGATTACGCGAGGGCTTGTCTAGTTGTCTGTCTAATCCCACGGCCAACAACAACAGTGATCACATTGCTTTTTTTTTTTGAGGAACAACAGTGATCACATTGCTAACCCAGCACCGAGACGAGGAAGGTGATGATAGGGTCTTCTCTCGTGCGCGGGGCCCACGGCCTCCCTCACATGACCCGGCATCGACATGTGGGCCCCCACCACTATGGAAGGAGAAAAAATCCACGGGGTTACCATTTCCAGTATTTTCTCTTGGCCCGCGGCGGCCCACGTGTCCCCCACGGCCACGTCACCGTCGCCGGCCCCTGCCCCACCTACCGGTACCCATTTCCCTCAAAAAAAAAAACAAAAAAAAAAACAAAACCTACCGGTACCCATCCTCCTCCCGCCTAAACAAACGCGCCCGCCTTTCTCTATAAAGGAAAGAATAGCCGCAGCTTTGCTCCAGCTTCGCTTCCCTTGCTACTAGTGAATACTGCCATTAGTAGTAGCAATCTAGCTAGCAGCTGTTGATTGGTTGGACGAGGGCTGGTGTTTCGGGCAGGTGGTGCGGCGATCGCGCGAGAGAGATGATGGATGCTGCCGCCGGGCTGGGGAGGTACTGGGGCGTGGGCGGACGGCGGTGCGGCGCGTGCGCCGGCGGCTCGCCGGCGGCGGTGCACTGCCGGACGTGCGTGGCGTACCTGTGCGCGGGGTGCGACGCGGGGCACGCGCGGGCCGGGCACGAGCGCGTGTGGGTGTGCGAGGTCTGCGAGCGCGCCCCCGCCGCGGTGACGTGCCGCGCCGACGCCGCCGCGCTCTGCGCCGCCTGCGACGCCGACATCCACGACGCCAACCCGCTGGCGCGGCGCCACGAGCGGGTGCCCGTGCAGCCCATAGGTTCTTCCGCGCCCGCGGTGGCCGCCGACGTGATGCTGTTCGGCGCCGCGGGGAATGATGACGTGTTCATCGGCGGCGGAAAGGGCGCCGCCACGGCCGGGATTTTCGGCGCGGTCGACGGCGGCGCCAAGGGTGCCGATGGGAAGCTGGACTTCCTGTTCGCCGACGTCATGGACCCGTTCCTCGGCGCCGCCGAGGTCGCGCGGTTCACGCACGCCGATAGCGTGGTGCCCAACAACAACATCGTCGTGTCCAACGCCGTCGCTGCCGCCAAGGCCAAGCCATCGTCCTACAGCTCATACACCGCAGCGTCCCTCGCGCACAGCGTAAATTTACCCTACATCCTCTGTTTTCTCCACGGAACGCGTCCACGTCTTCGATCCTAGCTGACATTTCTTAACGCTTTGCGGGTTTGACCGAGCAGGGCTCGTCGTCGGAGGTGGGTCTGGTGCCGGACGCGATCTGCGGCCGCGGCGGGAGCGTGACCGGCGGCGTCATCGAGCTCGACTTCGCGCAGTCCAAGGCGGCGTACCTGCCGTACGCCACAACTCCTACCCACAGCGTAAGACCTTGTGCACTGTCTTGTCCGGCTGCACGAACCTTACATAGTACTCCTTTTCATAGCCAGGAGATCAATAGCACAAACTAGGGTGCATATATATACCGATCGATCCTAATTTGGTTTTTCCATGGACAGGTCTCGTCTGTGGATACCGGAGCGATGCCTGACCGCGGCGACGGCGCCATGGCCGGCAGGGTCGTCGCGACTCCGGCGACGGCCGAGAGCAGGGAGGCGCGGCTTATGCGGTACCGCGAGAAGCGCAAGAACCGGCGCTTCGAGAAGACCATCCGCTACGCGTCCAGGAAGGCGTACGCCGAGACGCGGCCGCGCGTCAAGGGCCGCTTCGCCAAGCGCAACGACGACAACGAATCCGACGCCGACGTCGCCGTCAACTCGGCGGCCGTCTCGGCGCCGGCGCCTCCGCCCCCGACGCAGCAGCCGGCCGTATACTCCTACCTGCTCGATTTCTCCGGCTACGGCGTCGTGCCCAGCTTCTGATCGATGAGCGCGTCGATCGATCGCCTCTTTCTCTGCTTGTGTCGTGTCGTGTCCTGTGATTGTTGCGTCGCACGCATGCCATGTTTTTGAGCCGGCGGGTTCGACTAATCCGCCGGCGTGATGCACGCACTGCTTTGAGACGTGCGTGCCATGCTGCATGCGCGCGTGTTTGCTAGGACACGATCGATGAGTCCTTGTTGTTGGTGATTATTATTACCCGTTTTGGGGGCTAGCCTTGACTGAATTAGCAGGCTAGAACTTGTTTGCTGGAACGGCTGCTAGTACGTTCTAGTTTTGGATTTTGGGTCGGTTATGATGCTCACTCAGCATCTGACGATCTCTTGAACGATGCGTTATGCTATTGCTATATTTGGAAAGCCCTCCGTCTCTTCAAAGTTGCATGCACGTGCTACTCCTTGGAAATCGATGCTCCGTAATACTACAACAGAGTGGGCGCTGACTACAAACCGCGAGTTTGACAGGCACACAATTCAGCGTACCATTCCTGAGTTTGACGAGAATATATATAAACTCACCGGCGAGTGGACCGGTTGTAATGGTGGGATTAGTCGTCATAATTAGTGGACCTGATTTAAGAATTTCTGACCAAGGGAAACTAAATCGTTAAGACCAGGGAAGAGATCCAGTCGCCTTCCACAAACGATTCGAATGATTCATCCAACGACCTCAAAGATCTAGAAACGGTGAAGCATATATGGTGCGAGCCTGGGATGGGGCCGGGATGAGTGCAAAGTACTGCATGTTGCTACAACTTCAGAATATGCTGCCAAGAGCACCCCATGTGTATAGGAACCCCACAAAGCATGCATATAAGAGCATCTCCAATAGAACCTCATAAAATTGGCCTTATAAATTTGTTTTTAGGAGCAACTAAAAAATTATGAGGGGCAATTTGTCCTCCCTCCTCCAAGAGTCCCTCCCTAAATGTGGATCAAAACAAATTTGATTGGGCCACATCAGCATTTGGAGCCAGAAAAACATTAATTTTAGTGGAAAAAGAAGAAATTGGGGCCCCAATTCTTCCCCTGTTTGTAGCTACAAATGAGGGGAGTTTAGGGGCTATGGGAAAGTTGGGAGTTGTTTTGGGGCCCTGTTGGAGATAGTTTTTTGCCTAAAATCCCAATAACTAAATTTAAGGAAGGTTTATGGGGCTCTCTTGGAGATGCTCTAAGCTTTTTAAGTGTATCCTTGCCTGACATCTCCCAATGATGCAAGGATAGTAAAGCTATCATTTTGGAGGCTTGTAGCATGACAAGAATGTGAATGAAGTCTTTCAGGGGCAAGTGATCACATAAATGTTGGAATTTTGATCTGTGGCAAGAACCTGAAAAGCACACAGATTTGAGATCACAAACCAAAACTATGGATTTTATTTTCAGTGTTTTTTTACCCAAATCAAAACCATTTGAGTTTTGATTGTTACGCTTACGATCGGTGGGCAACATCTGACATACTTGGCCTCGGTTCCCCTTGTCTACAATAATGAATCGCACCATTTGTGAAAACTGACTAAGAATTTCGGTCTTCATCATCTAGTCCAATCTATTGCCTTACTGTCAATACTGGGAAGAGTTTCTCTACCTATTGTAGCGTCCGAAAGTACTAGGAAAGGTTTCATGAACAGGTTATGTGCTTTTTCACACTAAAATATTTTGAGGATAAAGAGGCAGTGAGTTATAAGAACACATTATTTCAACTTTCTATGGATTCTTAATTTAAAAAGGCTACTCAGAGTGATTCAATTGAAGCTAGTTGATCCTTAAGGGGGGCAAATACCCCTACCGAATCCTTGCCTAGGGCTAGTAGACTTAGTGAAATCACTCGAGAATAAATGCATGCTAGTATAAAAGGCGAGGTTGCCAAGCCACAAAGCGTTAACTCTGTTTCATTGTAGCATGACCTTAGTCACATGTATATCTTGTATAATGACTCTATGCCTCTCGGAGAAAACTATGCGTATGCCACTCATAAATTTTTATCCGAGTCATCTTATTTCTAAACCAAGACATGTTCCCCGACCAGCAGGACGTTTTCCGCTGGACATGGACGGCATCCGGCCAATACACGGCGAAATCAGCGTACCAAATGCCGTGCCACGGGAGAACGGCGTTCCAAGGGGCGACCCGAATATGGCATTCCTGGGCACCCATAAAAATCAAGATCTTCATGTGCCTAGCCTCGAGAAGGCGCATTTGGACAAGTGACAGACACCGCCGCCATGGTCTGGAAGCACTAGCAAGTGCGTGCTATGCGATCAAGAAGAAGAAACGACTGATCATCTGCTGGTTTCGTGTGTATTTGCGAAGGAGGTTTGGTGGGCAATTTTGTCCCGGGCGCGATGCACATGCCGTTTCGACGGCCTGACGACCTTGCAAGTTGGTGGGAGCTGGTTGCAAAGACGAAGGGAGGAATCAAGAAGAAAGGCCTACACATCCTCTTCATGCTCACGGCGTGGTCAATCTAGAAGGAGCGAAACAACCGCACCTTTCATAGACCCTGAGCGACGACACATCAAGTGGTGGACCGCGTCAAGGATGAGGCCAAACACTGGATCATGGCAGGCGCTAAAAAACTAGGTTGTCTAATTAGTGAGTAGTCCGATAGGAACTCCCTGGGTTGTAAATTCGCGGCTCTTGGAGAGGCTGAGTTGCGTAGGGTCATGTAAACCTGCGCGTTGTAAATTGCCTCTTGGCAACCTTCTTCTTAATACAAAGAAGCGTATCTCTCCTGCGTTTTCGAGAAAAAATAAAATCTTATTTCTTAAAGGAAGATATGTGTGGAGGTAACTTTCTATCATCAGTATATTTGTCATAGATCCAAGGAAGGTACATCTATCATCTTAGGAATAATTCTTTGTATACCACATAAACCTCTGACATGCCACTTCAGTGACTTTGGCGGGCTCCAAATGTTATAGAAAACATCGATGTCACATCATCCATTTTTTTCCGTTGGCATAGAAGAAAATTCCTTATTATCATAATATTTGATCGACAAAAGAATGCACCGTTCGCTCTCTACAAGGACTAGATTTTATTTTTGGGTAGCATAAGCGGTCGAGTGGCAACTGGAAAAATAACAACCATAAAAGGCAAGCAAAAATTGATAGACAGCCAAGACATTTGAACTGTGTCAATCTAGGTCTGTGGCTTCCTCCCTCCCGCCCCCAACAAAACAAAATTTCGGTCCTCGTTCTTACTGATCCTCATGCATCAATACAAGTTGTTTGACGTCCCTGGGCTCGATAACGTGTCCTTGGAGTGGAACCCATGGATGCACGCGAAATAGATAACTTCGGTCTTTCGAAAAAAGGCCGCTTGTGTTTTCCATGTGACACATGCGCCGACTTACCTGATAAGGAAAAGGTAGATAGAGAACAGACGTGAGCTGCTAACCAGTACTACAATTTCGTGGTGTGCTTCTCAAGGCGTAGGCAAAAGTAATGCCTAGCTTGTGATTGGTTGCTGATCGCTTTGCCTTCGCTTGAAGCTTTGCTGGTGGTATCTTATCTTTCCGAGCTCCATCGATCATGTCGTTTGATATCAGACCAACACGTGGACGTGTGGTTCAGGTCCCTTTCTCCTTATGGAGACGATAAGCTGATATGTTTATCCCAATAAGCAGCAGCTTCTACTTTCTACGTGTTGGCAAATGCTCTTTCCTGCTGCTTCTTCCTCCTCGGGCAAATTGACAGGGGGCAGTGGGCTTATGCAGAGACATTCATCTGCTGAAACGATGGGCCTTGCCCAAGACACCTTTTATGGGCCTTATGACTTTTTCCTATTTTCTTCATTTCGCTGATCTAGATTACTTAGATCAGACTTTTTCTTATGAAAGGGGTCTTGGCTTAGCGGTTAAGACATCCGAGTAACATCTTTGAGGTTCTGGGTTCGACTCCCGGTGGGAGTCGAATTTTCTAGGATTTAACGGCATTTGTGCTTTCAGCGGTAGGCGACGTAGCCGTCGACAGCGAGGCGTGGTGACTTCGGGAATCTAGAGAATTTGCCGGCTCAGTCTTCCAAGATACTCATAAAGGTAAGGTTTGCGTATGTGCGCTCATAGGGGTGAGTGTGCGTGCGTTGTGAGTATCTGAGTTGTACTGTGTAATTTCTTAAAAAAAAAAAGATCAGACTTTTTCTTGAAAGGGTCAGAGAGCATAACAAAATACTGCTACATGCCCTTCATCCGACATTGCTGTGGTGACTTCGAGAATCTAGAGAATTTGCCGGCTTAGTCTTCGAAGATACTTATAAGGGTAGAGTTTGCGTATATGCGTTCATAGGGGTGAGTGTGCGTGCGTTGTGAGTATCTGAGTTGTACTGTGTAATTTCTAAAAAAAAAAGATCATACTTTTTCTTGAAAGGGTCAGAGAGCATAACAAAATACTGCTACATACCCTTCATCCGACATTGCTGCTGACAAAGTACTGAATACTGACCATGCGCGGCTGTCTACGTACTGAAGCTATGGTCCTACCGATAAAATAACAAACGTACTAGTAGTGCATGTCATATACAGGGACCTTCTCTAAGTTCTCCAAAGAGGATTCTGCTGATGCCTCGTGATGAAGTAGGCCAGCAAGATTTGATAAACCGACGATTACCGGGTGGTAATCGCGGTTACCGGACTTACCGGTCCGGTTCGGTAAATCCGGTAGCCCGGTTATGGAATTTAAAATTTGAAAATTTTTAAAAACAAAAAATATGTAAATAAACTAGAAGGAATTTGCAGTATATTGGTGAAAACGGTTCACAAAAACTAGATTGTTTGATGGGTGAAATAATTCCCGGAACTTTTTTAGGAAGAAAAAAAAAGAAAATTTACCTTATCCCCTTATCTTATCCCCTCCTCATCCATCACGCAAGGCAGCAGAGCACAAACGAAGCTTCTTTCTTCCTCACATCCTCAAGAATCAAAGATGGAAGATGGCTATTCTCACGAACAAGCTACAAGCTGCGGGTCTCTTGTCCATTAGTAAAATTTTAGGCGGATTTGTTCCTAACCCACAGAATGTTCCTCAATTTCAGTTTTTTTCTCATTCTAACCCTAGCCGCAAAATCACAAAATTTGTGAAATTATTCATGAGGTGGAACAAAATTGATCATATATTTGATTTCTACGTCTCCCTACGAATCCATTTCGATGGTAACCAACACCAATCCAGCCGGACCTCACCGTCGTCAATGGATCTGCTCCAAGTGGATGTTGCGCCTCTGCTAAAGAAGAAGAAAAGAAGGGAGCAGTTGTTTGACGGGATAAGTATTACCGACGAAACCGGTCAAACCGGTGGGTTACCGAGGAAACCGGTCGGTAACCGAGATTTTGAATTCAAATTTTAATTTTTAAACTTTTGTCCGGTTTCTGAGCGGTAACCGTGGTAACCGGTGAAACCGGTGTTACCGGTGGCGTTCGGTTAGAACGATTCCCACGATAAGGTAATCCTACATAACTGGGACCGGTTTATACATACATAACTGGGACCAGTTTATACACTAAAAAACTTGTAATTCTACCAATCCTTTCAGATGAAAATGAAGATGCGTGTGCGCCCAATAGAAAATGGTCATATGTGCGAAAGGGCCTGTAGCCTAGCGGTTACAAGAGTCTCAGTAGCACCTCAGGTCCTGGGTTCGACTTCCCTGGGGAGCGAATTTTTTAGGATTTAACGGCATTATGCTTTCAGTGGTAAGTGACACTCCCGTCGACAGCGAGGCGCCAATGGTGACTTCGTTAATATCTAGTATGTGCCGGCACAGTCTTCGAAGATGCTCATAGGGGTAGAGTTTACGTACATGTGTTCATAAAGCGTTGTGTGCGTTTGAGTTATACTTTGTACTAAAAAAATAAAAAAAAAATGGTCCTGTCAAGAATAAAATCTTGCACGGAGTTGAAAGGGCACACTGGCATCTAATCCAAAAGCTACAGATCTGCTAATAAAGAGCACAACGCTTCAGGTGCTCTCAGAACGGCATCGGTGGGCATTAGTTCGTCTCTTTCTCCTAAGTCAGAGAGCTTAACTTCGTTCCTCGTGGTGCCGCTGTGAAATTCATATCTTTCATCAGTTGTAAACGGATCGGTGTGCAGGAAGGCGAGAGGTTCCAAAACATTGGGAGCGACATGCACGGGACGATAACTTGACCAGCTAGAGCTAAGATGCATCTGAGTGATGCATGCGCCGACCGACCGACCGATCGATGCGGACGAAATCGACCTGACGGCTCCCTGAGAAGCTGCCCCAGGTCCGTCAGACCCACTTCTGTTCATGATGCCCCTGGATGGATAATGGCAGCCTCTCCCGGTGTCGACCTTCAAGCTATCAATCTGTTCATGATCTGGCTATTTGTGTGGCGCGACACTTGAATGACCTGCTCCGGCTGCTTATGTTCGTGCATGATACATAGGGTTTATTTACATATCTGAGTAAAGCTGTAACGCTAGTAGCATAAGTACTTGATAAAAAAAATATGCTAGTAGGTACTTTATTTTAGCAACGAGGACGATAAGTGTGATGTGATGTGCTCAAAATGAAACAAAGCTCTGGTTGTGCCGTGTTATATGATGATACGGTAAAAGGTTCTGAAACACCTGAAAGAGCAATCAAAACGTAGGCGTATTCTTCCATCTCAGTAAACTTCAGTCCTTCAAGCCAGAGGCCCAGCCCAGTGCTTGGTTATCTTTTTTTTTTAATGGCAAAACCAGTGCTTGGATATCACTACTCATCCTACCAAATATAAGTCCGATGGATTAAGACGGTAATTCTTTTTCGTTTTTTTCAGCCTTTTTGGTAACCAGCTTGTTCGCCTCGCTGCTTTGCAGCAGCTACAGTATTCCAGTTATTTCTTCAGCGGCAGTTACAGTGTTAGCAGTTATTTCTTCTACAAAACAGCCTGCCGAATAAGCCGAACAACTAGATGATAGCATAAAAGCTGCCACCATGCGACTTTTTGTTTTTGTACTCTGTTTTTCTCCTCCTAATGCAAAAGCAGTGCAGCTGCCATATTCCCTTCAATCAGTCCTTCAGTCGGTCAGCCATTTGGCTGCTGTTGCATGAACGTTGATCTCAACACCGGACTAATTTCACACGAACATATTGAAAAAATTTACAAGCGAAAAAAATCGCAAGAACATGGAGTAGCCAATCGTCACGAGCTTCATGTCCCACTAGTGACAGAACTGCCGCTGCCCGTGGTCCGCAGCGTCTGCTCGCCTCGGCCCAGCGCGTCGCCTTCCAAGCCACCCGGCCACGCTCTCGCCCCGCACTCCACGCACCTCCCCTGCTCCGGCCCGACGCCGCCGCAGCTCGAAGCCGCGTCGTCGCCGGCGCGGCCCGACGCCGGCATGGCCAGGAACGTCGGCCGCTCGTCGCCGGCCATGATGACCACCACGTGCTCCAGCCACTTGCCCCCGGCGGCCTTGCCGGCCGCCGAGCCCTTCTCGCCGTGGCCCGCCCGGCTCCCCGCGCCGCCCTGGTGCTCGAGGTCGTCCGGCTCGCCGGCAGCGAGGCTGCCGGAGAGCTTCCAGTAGGAGCAGGCCAGGGCGAGCAGCGACAGCGCGATGAGCCCCAGCATCGCCGCCAACCCGCCGAAGAGGTACGGCACCGGCGACTGCAACGGCGTGTGCGGCACAGCCGCCGACGTCGTCGTCGCGCTCGAGATCGTCGGCGCCGCCGTGGGGCCGCGGCCCATGGCCATGGGTTGCTCGGCGCCAGCAGCAGGCCACATGGGTTTTTTGTTATTTGTTTTAGTGCATGCCGGTGACACGAGGCTCAGTGTCTCTGTTGTTTCACAGAGAGGAGAGGCCGAGCTGGTGAAATGGCAACATGAGGCAATGCTCGTACTTGTCCAGGTCGCCTATTTATAGAGTTTCAAGTAGAGAGAACAACATTATAAAGTTGTTGAAAGTGAAAAATATTTAAATTAGTGCTGTAATTAAACCGTGGGAGAAAGAAAGAAAATGCGAACCCAAGTAAGGTTTTTTTTATTCATGTATAAATCAATTGTAGCCTTTGGAAAGCAGCTAAGAGCGTCCCTAATGGCTACTTCTTAGCTAACTTTTAGAATTGTTTATTAAAAGAAAAGAAGAGAGAGAAGGCTGCTAACTCTTGTTCAAGAGGCAGCCTCTTACATTGATTGAGACAATAACATGCGGGGCCAGTCATTACTTTAGAGTCGTTATGAATTCTTACGTTGCCTCTAAGATAACGTGGAGAGTCAATACTGCCTCTACCTTTAGGAACGCTCTAAGTATATTTCATTGACTACAGTGTAGCATGATTTCCACCAATATTCACAAGGCACCTTGGATCGCTTCATTGGCTTCTTTATCTGATATGATGGCGATCAGTTAGAAAAACAAACACTGTTTAGCTTTTCTCGGCACTATAGCATATCTGGGCCGGCAACAGTGACTTTTTTATAGCTCTAACAAATCAAAGCCATGTTCTTATCCATAAGCAAGCAACATGAATATTATCTCGATAAGTGGATCCGGCATTGTATCGATTTTACATCATTGTGGAACTTTAGAGTACAATTTGCCAATTATTTTAAGTTGGTAAAAATTCTACATGACTGATTCAATAACATATCATTTTTGTGCTTGCCTACGTCTACAGACCACTTGCGGAATATGTTATGATTATAGTGTTTCAAGATTTGCATAATTCAGCTTTAGGAGAGCATAGAAACATGACTAGACTAGCATTCTGTTATTTTATCATGAATATAATTCAGGACAAATTTAAGCGACCCTCATGCTTTGATGGATGACCAAAAGTTTTTGGAGCATGAAGATGCAATAAATTTATTAACAAGAAAATTAAGCGCCGTTTGTAAGAACATGGTTACAAAAAATCTTTATACTATATCAGACGGATCCACTCACTTCAGGACAAGCAATTGCACACCTCGCCACAATAATTCAGCACTAGGTGATACTTTTGCGTATGTAAAGTTTCAGTTTAATCCGTAGACGTCTGTACCACTCGAAAGATGAAAACTACATGAAAGGTATTTGATGGAACTCACATGCCAAACTTGCCAACCAGTAGAAATGCTTTAATAATTGTGCTACACCCTCTGCTCTACTTCTCCCTACTCCAGTATTTTTTGTCAAAGGCGGCGAGCTATCTTTTTGGGGAAAAGGTATAGTGAGCCCTCTCTGTTTTTCTTTTCCTGGACGTTTTCGAGCTTTTAGATACCATGACGTTTGCGTCACAAATTCAAAATGACAACGATTCGATAGTGCGAGTTGAATTTTGTTTTTAGCATTGTTGATGGTGACAAATTGAAGATGCACGCATGCAAAATTTGCAAGATACATAAACAGAGGCATATATCTTTTCCGAGATCAACCAACATGAATAAAAAAAATAATCAGGAAGGAGAATTGTTTATTACTACTTGATTATTTAATTATCTGTCAACATGAGAAATCCACTCATAAATAAGGTAATACTGATATATTGCACAAACACAACTCAAAGTATTCTAATGCTAGGCTCAATCTAGGTTTATATTCTTACTTTTCGAGAGAAAATGTAAAATGGACAAGCAGGTTTTATGGGTGAGGAAGAATCTGTGTACCCGAGCCAACCTGTGCTTCCATTCTCAGGTGGACACGGCTGAACTGGAGGCTCCCACTTGGTTGAGAGATCACAATCAAAACCCATTGGCATGTCCTTCCTGCTTACTGCCTTTATTAGGGTTTGCAAATGCAGTTAATGGCCTCTAACAGCTTAGTTGATACGGAATGCACTCCTTTACAGCCCTGGGGTTGAAAGAATCACATGCAGCTCGTTGGGTTGCGCTGGACAAGTGTTGCAAGCGCCGCCGAACGTGTCATCTTCGCATCGGATTACCGTTAAGATCAACCACCTTTGACTTTGGAAATATCGTCTCGTTTTCAGGCCAACTAGGTTGTTGTGCAGTTGGTGAATTTGACCTTTGTGCTATATCAGTCGATGTCAACGAGCAGTTTGAATTGAGTGGGAACATGAACAACGTTGAGCCCTGTTGCTTCTTGCATCCGGTCTCATGATTAACCATTTGTAATGCGTTGAGCATGCCTATCTCTGACATAACGAAGTAGGAGAAGAAGCAGAGGAAGCTGATTACTAGGTAATTAACCTGCCCGATGACGAAGACAAATCGTGTGCGCCTGCATGTCCCACTGCCATATCAGTGTGCCGGCCACCAGCTTCTGAGCTGACGATGAGCCCCACACTGAAGAGGGCTACCTGCAGTTCTGCCGCTCTGGGATAAGCTCGAAGCCTTCAAAAGGCAGCGAGATACCAAAAGGGAGAGGAGACAAGGGGAAATGGAGCTCAATATTCCTGATGCTCAATTAGCATGCCGACGAGGTGCCCTCTGTAGCATCACTGTGACGGAATAGCAATCACATTATTACTGAAAACTGGATTCCAGCTTGCTCAGGGTTAATATCAGTCACGAGAATTACTAAACTATCTGCATCAGGAGCTTAACCTGAATTTGTGAGGCCAGTGCAGTGTTCACTGAAACTTTGCCTTGAGGCAGTATAACTACACCCTCGAATAATTCCTGAACGATTCATCGTCAGTTACCGGTTGCGTATACAGTGAAAGAACCTTGCAATGCATGCAAGTAGCCGATGAACTGTTTACTTGTTAGTGCAAATCCTCGTCGTACGGAATAAGTGGCGAAGGGAACTCAGGGGGTGTTCGTTGCTTTAGCATTTAGCATTTAGACCTGTCACATCAGAGAGAATCTTATTATTTAAGAGTACTAAATAAAATTTAATGACAAAACCTTTTTACAGATAGGTACATCTTTACAAAACGAATCTAACGAGCCTAATTAATCTATATTTTGTTACAGTGATGCTACAGTAATGCTACAGTAACCAGCGTCTAATCACGGCTTCCCTACTCTCGTTAGATTCGTCTCGCGATTTAGACCAGAGGTTCTGCAGTTAGTTTTGTAATTAAACTTTATGTACTAGTCTTAAATGACGATTCTTCCATCTAAATTTTAGACCCCATACAACGAACACCCTCTCAGGAAAAGAATTCAGGGGGCGGGCTGTAGCCTTTAGGCAGCCAGTAGGACTGAGGAGTTTTTTATAGCTTTTTGATTGCACGTTGGTGAGTTCATTTGTGCTAGTAGTTCTGTGCTCAGGTGCCCTAGTAACTGTTGCTGAAAGGTGCAAAGTCTGAAGAAAGACAGCAGGAATCTGATATCCTCGGTGCATTGCCTGTTTGTTCTTACTTTTTCGTGTGCTTCTTGGCAACCTCTTCTGAATAAAATAGTCGCAGGATCGGATACCATGCAAGATAGCAATCTCGGCACTGTTTGATAAATCATGAGCCATAATGATCAACCAAAGTCCATGAAAGTTTCATATGCTGGCTGGTCCTGCTTACATGGCAACAGAAACATGTTGTCGTGTTGTTGCTGCAGGACAAGAATATAGCAGCCGAAGAGTACCACACATTCCATTTGCAACACTCAGGTGAAGCCGTTGTTAGAGCAATTCTCTCAATCTCCCTCCCAATAGTTAAAAAGTTGTTTTATTAAGAATTTAGGAAGGCAAAACCTGCTCCAACAGTCTTCCAATCTCCCTCCCCACTTTTGCTCCCCTCCCAAAAGACAGCCTCTCCCTCCTACTATAGCGGAAGCCTCTCCTCCCCCTCCCAATCCATTTTCTGGCGGGCCCCACCTATTCCCCTCGCGCGCGCCAACCCTTCTTCCCCATCTCGCTCCTCCCGCCATTTCTGTTCCCCGCCGCCGACAGCCACATCCGGTGGCTCCCCGTCCAATCCGCCGCCTCTGCCCGTCCCGCGTCGCCTTAGGATGTCGCCCCTATGAAGAATCGACGCCGTGCAACCGCCGCCCCGCCCAAATCGAGAGCTTTCGCCATGGCTGTGGTCCGCCGGAGTTCGTCCTCCTCCGTGACGGCTGCACGCGCGGAGACCAGCTGACACCCGCGACGCCCGCGCGCGACGACTAGCTTCCTCCACTCCTGCGACGACCTTGGTCAGCGACGCCCTTCCACTCCGCGCGCCTCGCCGTGACCCTTCTCTGCTCGGCGCCCTCGGCGACGCTCCGCCAGCAGGCCGCGCTCGCCACCAGGCCGCGCTGCACGCCGATGCAAGCGAGCGCCTTGCGGAGCGCTGCGACGCGGACGGTGCGCGCGAGTGGGCACGACGAGCGCGTGCGAGGCGCGGCAGCAGCGGCGGCCATGGCGAGAGAGAAAGGCTGGTGGCGAGGAAGACGATAAGGCGGGCCCCATGCGTCAGTGAGATGAAAGAGATAAAGAAGAAAAAAAAAACTCAACATGTCAGATTATTGGGAAGGAGCTATTGGGAGACTGCTGAAGTTGCAACTCTCAATATCTTGAAAATTCTATTGAGAGCCTTTCCAAAGAAGATATTGGGATGTAACTTATTGAGAGACTGCTGGAGTTGCTCTTATGGAGCAGCGGATCACAAATTCAAGCGCAAATGGTGCCTTGCAATGGGCCGGATTTCTTCGACCGAACATAAAGGGGCCTAATATGGTATATATATCGTTAAACTAGACGGAAATACCAATGCGGCCCGTCTTTGACCCGTCGGAGTCCGACCCACGAGAGAGGGCTGACTGGTTGATAAGTACAGACAGGCGGACAGGGTCGTGAAGCACGCGCAAAGCCACCACCGAGTCGTCTTGTCGAAGCGAAGAGGCCTCGAGATCTCTCTCACCGTCGCCTCCCAGCGCCGCCGCCGCGAAGCCATGGACGCCGTGGACTCGGTGGTCGACCCGCTCCGTGAGTTCGCCAAGGACAGCGTCCGCCTCGTCAAGCGCTGCCACAAGCCCGACCGCAAGGGTACGTAACCCAGATCCCCATCCGTCTGTCGCTCTGATCCCGGCGTGTGTGCGCGTGTATCGGTGTATGGTCCTTGGTTTCGCCGGATCTGGTCTGACGACATTGTCCTGCGCAGAATTCACCAAGGTTGCGACGCGGACGGCGATCGGGTTCGTCGTCATGGGCTTCGTCGGGTTCTTCGTCAAGCTCATCTTCATCCCCATCAACAACATCATCGTCGGCTCCGGCTGATTTGATCCCTTCAGGTAATTTGTGCGTTCGCCCCTCTCTCCCTGATCTGGATTTGTGATGGCTGTTTGCGACGATGTGTGCAATTGGATGTCCCCTAGGCCGAAGTATATGATTAGAATTCATCATAACGATCTCAGTCCTGTGTATCCCCAATAGTTGGCCATTCAGTGCTACTTGGCTCTTATGTTGTACAGTGATTAGTTATTGATTTGGAAGCCAATTCTCGTAAAGATCGATCCTGTTTCTGGTGCACTTTCAACTTGTTAGATCCAGGGCCCTATTCTGCTGTGTCTGACCTTTGAAATCAGTTGCTACCATGGTGTAGATATTTTTGGCCGGTGCTAACGACTGATGAGGGTTTATGTGGTTGCAAAGCTGGTATGTTACATTCTTGTAATTGTAATTTCACTATGGTTGTGTTCTAGGCTCAAAACAAATACTAGATTACTTGCTGGCAACTGGTCTAGATTGCTTGTTAGCTTGTCTGTGTATTATTATATTCGGATAAGCTTGAGACTTTGGAAATTTTGACAAGTGCTTCGAGTTTGGCATCAGGTGAAGTTTTAAAACGGAAATTCAAATTCATAACCCTGTTTTATAAATTCAATACTGCAGTTGCGAGGCAGCTTTGATCCTCCTACAGGTTCATGGCACTATAGTTGACCAATATTCGCGAGCTGAATGTTTTTATTTGTTTTGCTAGTCATGCATGTATCTCTTAATCACAAAGGTTGGGTCCCTGCTATTTTTCAATTTTGTAAAAAATAGACTGCCAGGCTCCTAGATCTTGAAATAGAAATTTGTGCTTTACTGCTTTTCGATTGAGAGCTGAAGTGTTCAAATTGATGAACCGATGCTGCATTTTGTTTAAGTTTTTGTTTAGTTTGTGATCCCCTTTCTTAAGAATATTAATGAAATCTCCATGCCATCAGAATCCTCTTTACCTATTCACATAGTGAAAAAGACGTGTTCACTTTTACTTATCTGCCACCACCATCATCTCGGATTTGCTGTGCCAAATTTGGCATGTGGTTGATTTTGAGTTTTTCATTTGGGTGGGGATAATGAAATGTTATGCTTACTCTTGTTCTAAAGGTCTTTATGTTTTCCCTGATCCAGGTGAGAAGTTGAAGGACTAGATGACCGTGTCAAGCTAATGGAGGCTGCACAAGTTTTCTAGCTCTTAGACTTGTTGAGAACAGCTCCCTTCTATTTCTCTCAGAACTATTGTGTTGTAGACCTGGACTTCCTACCTAGTACTATGTAGGATCCGTGAATGAATTAACAAAAGTTCAAACCATTTTCCTCAGTTGTCTTGTTACCTCAATTGAGTTATAGTGCGGCACTGATCATAGTTTACATTCTTGAAGGTTGCCACCTTTTTACTGCTGACAAGTTCAAAGCTTTCCATTTTCTCTCTTATCTTGAAGGTTGCTACAATATCTTTTTATGCCAAACTTGTCACACCAAATTATGAAAAAAAATTAAGCTGCCTACGCAATGTTCGTCTCATTCATAAGTTAATACTAAAAATTTGACTCCTCAAATGAAAGAGCAGTGCTTCCGCACGTTTGTTCGAGGACAAGATATTGTCGATGAATTTATGCTATGCGATACGATGATTATTTCATTAACAAAGCAGCGCGTCAAGAAAATGCTTAACAATTAATCAGAAGCCTTTTACTCTCAAAGAAATAAGAGAAGTTGAATAGCACACAATTTCTGTATTGATAGAATCAGCCCGACTTGGAAGACTCATGTTCCACATACATAGAATTCTAAGTATAACGAACAATGACGAGACAGTCATCACGCAAACGTCAAGAAAAGTCTACCAGGACACTAACTGTCAGTTACATGACAACACGGGGCGCAACCAATCGGCTAAAAACGCAAGCGAGGAGCCGGCAGCACGGAGCTAGTGCCTGCTGGAAATGCTGAAGGAGGTGACCTTCATAGGCGTGGCCACCACCAGCGGCGCCTCAGGGGAGTCGGTGACCGCGTATTTGTCATGCATGAAGCGGCTGGCGACGATGGACTCGTCCTTGGGGATCACCTTGTAGCAATAGCAGCTCTTGAGCCCCTCCTGGTACTGATAGCACTCGTGGTGGCTGTTCTTCACCTGCAGGAAGTTCCACACCACGCTGTACTTCCCCACAGTGGCCACCAGGTGCCGCTCCTGCTTCCCGTTCTCAGTGACCTGCACAATCAGATAACAAAAGAGGATCGAGTTTGATGTTTCTTAACCACATTTGTAGGGAACAAAAATTATTGCAATTTGCCTGTAGGATCGGGCAGTCATTAACCTTGAAATTATTGTGCATTCAATATTTGGCAGATGCAACCATGTTCCATTAGCATAGGTTTTAGTTCAGTTATGAAGTAATGGCTATTATTTCAAAAGCAGCAAAACTATATATACTGTGAAACCACATCCAAATTCAACAATAACCTGGCTTCTACATACGCCAGAAAAATATTTCGTTCATCAGCATAAAACCTCGACACTCCATGCTCAAAAATAAAACTCAGTTTCAGATATTAGCGCCAACCACATAATTCTGCTATTCTAAAACTGCCGAAAAAAAAATCATCTTATGGTAAACTCAAACTGAGTTGCTACTCTTCAACAGTAAGTTGCATAATCATGTTTCCTTAGCAGCTAGAATACCACATTGGTATAATTGCAGCAGGATTAAAAAGCAGGGCCACATTTCTAGCACCAGGCCACTTCTATGTAAGAGTCAACATTTCATGCAGTGGCTAATATTCCCTCTAGTCGTTAGTTCATTTATGCAAATGGGTTCAATTTTCATGTCCTAACTAAACAGAAAAATGCCATTTCCAAATCAAAAGTGTACCAAAATAGGGGGAAAAAAACTAAACTTCAATAAGCAAAAGCAGCATAAAATGAATGTAGTAGCGAATGATCTGAGATAAAACTTATAAATTGAAAGGTCACAGTTTATCAAACATACTAGATAACCAAACTGTTGTTCTTAATCATGGAAATTGCTACCCAACTAGTGCTGTTGTTTTTACAGAATGCACCAGTGGTAATTTGAACGAAATTTACTGGAAACAGAGGTAGAAAGATATACTGACCCATGAGAATCTGCCCTCGCGGAATTTGTTGTTCGCCCCAGCAAGATGAGAGTCCAGTGGGTTGAGCTTCAGCAACCTTGGTGCAGCAATTCTGTTCCCCATTCGCCCGGTAAATCCAGTCTTCTCTTTCCCGTCCTTGTCGATGAAAATTGTGCATATGAGAATCAGGTAAGTATCGGTTGTCCCTAAAATCCATTTTCCATCATAAGTCACATCCACATGAGTAATTGGCGAACCCAGGCCTGGGAAGGCTGTCTTAGCCATCCTCATTGAGCTTGTCGAATACAAGCGGATCTTCCCATCCAACGACCCAACCACAATCGAGCCATCACCTGTAGATGCAAAGCACTGAAAGTTTGTTCCCCTGGAGAACTGATGCCCCTGCGTCCACTGCAACACTGGTGATTCGGTTGCACTAGCTAAGTTCTGCACAATTCCCCTCCTGTCCCTCATATCCCACCTACACAATCGGTTGTCATCCAGACCTAGGAAGGTGGATTCCGACGGATCCAACTGCGCACCTTTGCTGTCATTTGTGATATCCCTCATGTTAATATCTGCGCCATCCTTCTCAAACTTCCATTCGGAAACCACTTTCCCAGTCTCAATATCCAACTGATGCACACCCTTGGCATGTGGCTTCCCATCAGTTGCTGGGCTCATCAGCAGCATGTTAGTCTCAGCTCGCATCAGAAGCGCCTTCTTTGGTGTTGAGAAGTTTGTGCTCCCTCCGGAGAACTTCACAGACATGCCCTTCCCGTGAATCCCATGCTCGAAGTTTCTCACCACCTGAATGCCTGAATCCCCGACGAGGAAGCTGTTATCCAACGCACCGAGTGCAAGGCTCTGAATTCCACTGCCTTCCTCAACTGGCTCCTCAAACTCCCTCAGATCCTCCATTAGGGGCTTCAGCATCGGGCTCCGCGATGGCACAGGAGTTTTTAAGCCCTTGGGGCCTGGAGAGAACCCGTCAGTGGCGTCCTCCCATATGGATTCGTCACCGTCTTCCGGGCGCGCCCACGCCTGGAAGTCCTTCCCAAAGACCTTGGCGCGGCCCTCGTCCGTGGCCGCGACGCCGTAGCTGTTCTCGAAGAGGCAGCTGTGGTACTTGGAGCAGAACTCACCGAAGCCGTCGGCGTGGAGGAACTTGAGGGCCCAGACGCCGTCGGCGACGAAGTCCACGCGGCGCTGCGCGGGGAAGGTCTTGAGCTGGAGCTCCGGGCCGACCCTGGCCCGGATCTTCGAGCCCACGACGAGGTACCAGGGCCCGGAGGCGGGCTCCTCCTCGTCGTCGTCGTCCCCGGTGCGGACGAAGGAGGCGGCGGCGAGGCGGTCGGCGACGATCCACTTGGCGGAGGGGGTGGAGCCGCCGATGTGGAGGTAGAGCTTGACGGCGTTGAGGGCAGCGGGGTTGGCGCTCGGGGTGGGCCCGGGGCTAGGGTTGGGGGAGATGGGCTCGTTGTACTTGAGGTGGAGGTTGCGGAGGTGGCGGTCGATGGCGTCGACGGAGGCGGGGGTGGCGGCCGCGGCCCCGCCCGGCCTGGAGGAGGCGGAGGCCGGGGGAGGCGTGCCGTAGTCGGAGGAGTTGTCGGAGGCGCGGGACTCGGCGTCGTCGTCGGAGTCGGAGAACTCCAGGTCCTCGCGGCTGTGCGAACCCCCCATGGCGGCGGCGGCGGCAGTTAGGGTTTCGGCGAGGGAGGCGAAGCGGAGGGGAGCGTGAGCGAATTTGAAATTTGGGAGCGAAGAGGGGAGCGGAGCGACGGTGGCCGGTGGTGTTTGCGTTGCAAGTGGGGTGGGGAGATCTGATGGGGACTTGGAATAGAAATTTGAAGGAGACCAAACGGTACGCAGCAGAGCCGATTCAAAATTTTCAAAACCGAGATCTGCAGGACCGTCGTCACAGTGGCACTAATTAATTAACTTCCTCTAAAAGCACTGTGTAACACACTTTGTAAATGAATCACCGATGCATCACGCAGCTCACACTGATACGCCAGGCGTGGAGCATGTTGGACAGAGACCAGCATCACGCAGCTCATATTGATACGCCAGGCGTGGAGCATGTTGGACAGAGACCAGTCGTACTGTTATACAATTCGAACCTGTTTGTTTTCCTGCAGCTGCGGCTGTAGAAAAATAACCGCGAACACTGTAGCTGCTGCTGAAAACACTGTAGATGCTGCTGAAAAAATAACTGCAAACACTGTAGCTGCTGTAAAGCAGCCGCTGCAAAGCAGCGAGACGAACACGGTGTATATTTTGCACTCCAATACTGAGGTGTACAACTATTGATGATGCTAGGATAACTTTCTTAACTCATATCCTACCATCATCAATCAATTAAAAGAAAGAGTAAAGTGCAACCTAGGTCTTTAAACTATTCTAGGGTTCTCATCTAAGTCTATAAACTTTTAAAAGAAAGATTTAGGTCCTTAAACTATTTCATTGCTCTCATCTGGGTCCATAAACTTTCAAAACTAAGATTTGGATTCCTAAACTATTTGAAGGTGCTCATATGGGTCCATAAACTCTCAACGAAGATTTTGTACTAGTGCTCCACGTTGTCGCTGCCAGCTCAAGAACCACCGTTGAGCAGCCACGAGCCTACCGTCTCCGTCAAAATACTTCTTCACTGGTCGTCCTTAGATCAAGTTGCTCAACGCCATCATCTAATGTCGTACTTAGCCATCGCCCCTAAGTCTTAATCTTCATCCAGTCGCGCCTTGAAAAATTCCTAATATCGAACCCGTCGATATTAGCTGGTATTTCGACTGGTATAAGATGTTGCTTCTTTTGTACCTTTCAAACCACTAGATTTGTGTAACAGTATCAAATCTGCCGTCAAACCCGTGCAATTACCAAGTTGACACGTGATGTCATCATGATTCTTGTGCAAGCCATCTTTTGGATAGCTACTTAGCCACTAAACAAGATTAAAGACCCAAATCTTCATTTTGATAGTTTATAGACCCAAATGAAAACATATAAATAGTTTAGGGACCTAAATCTTTGTTTTAAAAGTTTATAGACCTAAATGAGAACCACAGAATAGTTTAGAGACTTATGATGCACTTTACTCGAAAAGAAACATGGAAAATTTGCGAGGGTTGACAATGTAGGATAATGGACAACTACTCCAGTGAACTGAGGATGGAAATGGAAAGAAAAATCAGCACACAAGTCACGATAGTAGCAGATATAAAATGTTAACACTGGAGACATCGACCATGGTCACGGATATGCCAAAACCGGAAATAAAAGTATGAATGAACCTTACGCCTCTTTTGGAACGCAGGAATTTCACAGGAATCTCACAGGAATTTCACAGAAAATAGTTCAATTTCACAAGAAAAACGCAGGAAAGGAAAATTTTTCCTTCGATCCAAAAGAAGCCTTAATATTTACACCAGGTTGTGCCATCACAGGCAGAGGTCACCTCTGTAGCCATCTCAGTAGAGGCCTTTTTCTGCTAGCACTATTGCCAGCACGGCATCTCACAAGATTAATGACAGGTAAAACTCTTAGCAACAGTACAAATCATCGTTTTCAACTTGTAGATGGGAACTACAACCTTCATAAACAATAACCAATAGGTTAACAATTACATTCCAAGACCTGAAGTTGGACGGATGCTACAAGAATTGCAACACCAACACTGTCCAATACAGTTGAGAGCAACTTTCATAAGATTTCAACGTCGATGGGCACAAGTGCAACCAATTAGTTCTTCGCCCAAAAAAATGTAACCAATTAGTTACACAAAAAATAGAAACAATGTTATGAAGTATAGAGAAACCCTTATAAAAGCCAGTACTACTATGTTAGTTTTGGATCAAAACTGTGCGATAACCGATCGTCCGCTCAAATAGTCCCATCCCTCACCGAGATTGTCTAACCAAAACTTTCAGAAATAGAGTACCTGCAATGTGAGAGATTGCTCTATCTGCACTGGTTAAAAGGTAACAGAACAAACAAATGAAGCCATTCTGAACCTAATGATTACTAACAGGACACGATTAGATGCACAGGCCTAAAATGATTGTATGTTTCAAGGTATCAGCAATATTCAGATCAAGTGTTGTGTAACCAAACAGGAAATTTGTTTGTCCTGGAAAACAGAAAGCACGCGATCTATAAAAACATTCAAAAGGAGGGCTTTACTCGTATTTCGAAAGGACTATGTACCAGGCTTATGACAGTGCACTGAAAAATGATTATTTCATACATTATCCTTGTGTTTAGTATGAACGAACCCAAATTATAACCCGCAAAAAAAAACGAACCCAAATTTATAATACAATTTCAGGTAACTAAAGAAACTGTACATCCTGAAAAGGCAAACAACAACACCACAAAACAAAAGCACCAGTGACTAAAAGGGGTCCAGAACAGAAAAAAATGAGTTGCTCATATGTACTGTTTCTTGTACAGCAAAAAGTATCACATCAAAGTTGATCCTGTTGTTAGCTAGTATTCTTCATCAATCATTGGTTCATAATTCCCGATACAGAAAGTTGGAGGGTGGAAGCTTAGATACACCAATCATCATGCATCACAATCTACAAGATACGCTCCAACAAACAGCTTATCTACACAATACTGCAAAGTTACCATTGAAATGTGACAGTTTTTACGGTTCCTTCTTTCTGCATCTGTTGAGTAACATTGGGTTCAAAAATATGTAGCTGCAGGGACGAGAGCTCCAGTACGATAGAAAACAAAAACACTTGCAATGCCACCTACATGTCCACTCCAGTTGGGAATAAACATGTTAGGCAACAAGGAAAGGCCCTTTGCTAGTTTGTCTCAGACTGAAATATATGATAACTGATCATCAAATCAATAAGTATTTCATATAATCTCATTTCTCACCAAATAAGTGCGTGAAACAAAGCTTTCACTGTATTAGGCTGATCAATGTCTACTGGTTACCAGAAAAAATGACAATCATAAATGATGTAAATGTTTACGTTATGGATTTGACCAGGGCAGGATTAGATAGATGTCAAATGAGTCCAAAATGTTAGAACTCTCAAGGTTGCAAAGAATATTCAGATAAGGTGTTGTGTAACCAAACATGCAATTTTGTTTGCCCTGAAAAACAGAACCAACATCTATAAAACCTCCACAAGATGGGTTTGGCGAATTCTTCTCTACATGAGGATAATTTTGAATGCACTCAAAAGTGATCCTTATTCCTTGGACCTCATCTGATGAAAGTGCCAAAATCAATGTAGAATTCCAGCTACGTATAATTGTACTACTGTACTCGGAAAGAGAAAAATGAATACAAAGTGGTTAGCAGCTGGAATTAAATGGGTCAATAACATAAATGCTGGGGCCAAGTAGCTCACAGTGCAATCAAAGTTTGGATGGTGAAATGACCTCTAGGGTTGTTGTTACCCAGAAATTCCAATACTATCACGTTGTTAGCTAGTGTTCATCTCCAACTTTCGGCATCACTATTCGTGTACAGGAAAAAGTATGACATCAAATACTATCACGTTGTTAGCTAGTGTCCATCAATCATTAGTCTCCATATTGAATGTTTTGACAGAGAAATACTCATGCATCGCAATCCAAAAGTTGCAATACAGCAACGAGCACCAACCACAACAAAAGTTGAAAGGTTATCATCCATGAATTCTTCGAAAGGATAAAGTTTTATGGATCCTTTTCAATTCTGCTTCTCTCTTTACAAATGACAACAACAGAAAGATTCATACAAAGTCTACAACAACTATCACTACACAGGAGTATGATCGAAGGCGTTTGTTCAAACACCTGATGAGAACCAAACCTTTTCAGACCTTGAAGGTGCAGAGGCGCCAAGGCTTCTTCTCAAGTCCGCCATGAGCTGCACCATCAGCCCACCGTGACGGCGGTGCGGCAGATTGGGCAGGCGGGCGACTTGGCGAGCAGAAAGATTCATACAAATTCTACAACTACTATAACTACACCGTATGATCGAAGGCGTTTGAGAACCAAACCTTTTCAGACCTTAAAGGGGCAGAGGCGCCAAGGCTTCTTCTCATGCCCGCACGCCATGAACTGCACTGCACCATCAGCTCACCGTGACGGCAGCGCGGCATATGGGGCAGGCGGACGACTTGGCGAGCCACCGGTCGACGCAGGCGGCGTGGAACGCGTGGCCGCACGCGGGCAGCGCGCGCCAGCGCTCCCCGGCGTGCGCGGTCTCTATGCACACCGCGCAGAGGTGCGACGGAAGTGAGGCGTCGCCGTCGCCGTCGCCGCGCGGTGAGGAGAACGCGAAGCTGGGGAGGCGGTGGAGCTCGGCGGGCGAGAGGCCCGCGCGGAGGGGCGACGCCGGAGGGGACGACGGGCCGAGCGACGGAACGCGGTAGCGGCTGCGGCGGTGGTGGCGGAAGGCGCGCGCCGCTACGACGAGGTGGAGGAGGAGAACGGCGGCGGCGGCGGCGAAGAGGAGGAAGAGAGCGAGCGCGGCGGCCATCACCGCGGCCTGCACGCCGAGGGACAGGATGCGCGCGCCGGCGCCGGCGACCGCGGGGCGGGAGGCCGGGCGTTGGCGCTTGGCGTCCCGGTCATGGGGAGGAGGAGGCTCCGGGCCGGGCGCGGCGGGGACGAGCTCGCCGGCGCCTGCGGGGGGCGGAGCCATTGGGAGACGGCGTGTGCGTGTTTGGCCCGGCTCGGGCTCGCGGGAGCACGGAGCCACGGACGGACGGGGTGGAATATTCGGCGGAGGTGAGATTTTGCTTGCGGGACTGGAATGGAAAGGGCGTCCCAGCTTTGTTTGTTTTGCCCACCGTTCCGTCTGTTCGTTGGCGGGTGCGTGTACAAGGTTTTAAATGGAAACGAAATTTTATTATCTCAACCAAATAAATTTCGATTCTGAGCGGGTCAAACTGTCAAAGTCGTAGTAGCTTTATGTCTTTTTCCTCCTTTCACATTAAGGTTGAGAGCGACTCCAAAGCAAAAGAAATGTCATCATCGGTTTTTAATATGAAAATCACGTAGGGAGGTTACCTAACAATTCCTAAAATGTTTGTGTAATCCGTATCAGATTTATGAAATAATTTGCGACCCCTTTTTATCACGTGAGGCCGTGCATTCCATTCCAAGTTCCAACCGGTTCTAAACGGATGCAAAAATAGCAGTTAATCGTGGGAGAATAGTACTTTATATTCACAAAAAGAATAAAGAAAGTTGTATAGTCAGATCCATAGTTTTTTGTGTAGTCTGGTATCAGCATTATCCAGAGCTGGTAGGAGGAAGCAGAACCTTCGGTATTTTATTATACTACTACAATGTTAGTAAAGTTGCATGTGCGTATATATCCGGTCTATGACACCACCACGTCACAGCTGTTCGTGTAAACGTGCCCGCCGTGCAAAATGTGGCGCGCACTGGCACCGCTTTGGGTCTCGTCGGTCGGACTCGGATGGACCTGTATCAGCAGTTCATACGGCCGTGGTTCCTCCTTGGTTGGCACTTGGCAGGTGCGCCCGCAGTATCGTGCGTGCGGGCCAGGAACGAGGCGACCGGAGAGAGGCCCCGCGCCGCACGCCACGGGCTCTGCGAAGGTCGTCTACCGCGTCACGGCTCTGCGAAGGTCGTCCAATCCAAGCCTAGCTGGTTTTTTTTTAATAATAACCCAATTTTTTATTCATTTAATATTAATAGCAGTCCGGTTTCAAAATTTACAAAACTAGCATCCCTATCGCCCGATGGGTGGGCGACAAGAAAAAATCGCCCGTTCAAAGGGCGACAAGAAAAAAAATCGCCCGCTGAACGGGCGATTATGTACTGTAGCAAACAGTCGCCCTCTGTACGGGCGACTGGGTACTGTAGCGTTGTACTGTAGCAAGAAGTCGCCGATGTCCGGCGACTAGGTTACTGTAGCTTCTCTTTTTTTTTTTTTTTTTTTTTTTTTTTTTTACCTGTTGAGCCTCACAAAGCCTAAATTAAAAATACTTTTACATATCTAAAGACAATGGTGATATGCCTCTAGAGTCTGTTATGACTTGTTTGATAGTTAAAAAGACACAAATAATAATAATTCGGTTACCATGTTCATATTTTTCTACACAAAAGAAGGTCATCACAAATTCTCAATCCAAGTTATACTAACAAATTTTTGCTATGATGATTACATTTTCTCCATTCAAATTATACATACGAGGATTTTGCTATCACAAAGTTCTAAAAAATACTAATGTGTACAACGAACACTCATGATAACAAAGCTACTTGCCAATTACCGAAAGCTATTGTTCAGTCATGTATGTCAAGCAGCTAATTTATCGGCACAAGTTTCTTATCATACCGAATCGTGGAAAAAGAAAAGAGTGTAAAGCTTTTGTTCTGATTGCATCATGCCGAATCACAGATACATCGAAACAGAACTATTCAGTTCCTGATTGCACATCTACCATCTTAATCAGAGAATGGGTCATTAAAAAAAAATCAGAGAATGGGAGAACAGAGATGAATCCTCCGCAGAGACTCGCGTGCTGTGCCCGCAGACGAGCAGCCCGCGAATGACGAGCAGCCGTTGCGGTACCCGGACGTGTTCGCGCGGATGTCGCCGTTGTACGACTGCTCCAGCCCGTTGGGCGGCGGGACGCTGACGGCGTAGATATGTAAAAGTATTTTTAATTTAGGCTTTGTGAGGCTCAACAGGTAAAAAAAAAAAAAAAAAAAAAAAAAAAAAAAAAAACAGTAACCTAGTCGCCCGGACATCGGACGACTCCTTGCTACAGTACAACGCTACAGTACCCAGTCGCCCGTACAGAGGGCGACTATTTGCTACAGTACATAATCGCCCGTTCAGCGGGCGATTTTTTTTCTTGTCGCCCTTTGAACGGGCGATTTTTTTTTGTCGCCCACCCATCGGGCGATAGGGATGCTAGTTTTGCAAATTTTGAAACCGGGCTGCTATTAATATTAAATGAATAAAAAATTCGGTTATTATTAAAAAAAAACCAAGCCTAGCTCCTCCTCGTCAAGCCGTAGGCCGTCGGCCCGAGCGTTTTCTCTCGTCCCCCCGCACAGGCTTGGCGCTTGGCATAGCAGGTTGGCCACCTGAATCTCCGTGGGCTGCACGCCTGCGCGCGCCGGAAATATTTCGTTGGGCCTCGAGGGAAAGCCACTACGGACCCAGTTTACCTTTCGTCAGCCCACCATCAGGAAGGACACCGTAGCCGCATTATTGTCCTGATGGTTCTTCCCCGAGTTCTTCCCCGAGCTTCCCCCAGTTGCAAGCTGGGTTTTGTGATCGAGCTTGCTGCAAGAGTTGCAACTCGGTTAATTCTCACTCCCTGAAGCTTTCCCCAACTCGTCGTTCGTTTCTGATGAGAACGCGCGCGAGCTTTCTTGTTCTTCCCCGAGCTTGCAGCCAAGCACGATCACAAAAATCAGCAGCCGCCCGGCACTGTACTCGTTCCAGTACGTAACGAACGCGAACACTCATCGACGCTTCGCTGAAACGTCTCACGTCGTTGATCGCCACAATATCTCATTGAATACATCTGCCGCGATTTGGATCATGTGACACTCCAGTCCGGAGGCAGATATCGTTAGCCCACAAAGTCACATACGAAACGAGCAAAAAGCCAGCGCACATGGGCGCTCCATCATGCCAGGTCCCCAGAAGGCGTTGGCATGCAATCGATCAGAAAACAAGCAGACTTCACAGGCACAGCATGCAGGAGAGAGGAAAAGAGACACCTGAAATTGTGCAAGTCCACGGAGATACGTGGTGCGTACGTACTCTGTACAGTGCACGGACAAGCGTGAGGGGAAGCGTCATGTGCTCGGCCCGAGTTTGGAGAGAAACGAACCCCGCATGGCCGTCATGTGGGGTAACCGCAGCACGTTCCTCCCTCGCTTTCTCAAGCTCAGAAAAAGCTTTGGCCATAGCTAGTTAGGCCACACTTTCTCCCATCTATGCTCTAGAGGTTCATGTCATCTATATGTTGTCGTCAGTCATAATATTTGTTGCGAAGTTTATAAGAAAAATAAAAGATACCATTTCTCTGGAGTGTTGAGCTTATTACCGGAAGCTCAATGTATATGATTGTGATGTGATGATAGTTTGGAATTTGGAGCCTAGGACGAATGCAAGTGTTTTGTTTTTCAGAAACTATCGGCAACAACGCGTTGCTTACACTGACAGGCAGGCAGGTTGGGCACATAACATGCATGCCAACGAATCTACGTTTTCGCTTCATAACTCGCGAGGTTGCCAACTCGGGGTGGCGCTGCATGTGCCGCCATGTGCGTCTCGCCCATTCCTGATTTCCACCCTTTGGGAGCCAGGCCCACTCTCTCCCTCACTAGCCTCTGAAGTCTGAAATAATATTGGGATACTTGTGATTGGAAAGAGTTGCAATGTCAGCTGTGCATTCAGAATCGACGTACGTACTTATCTTTGTACTTTGCTCATGCATGTGACACATGTGAAATACCTAACATGCATTAGAAAATAATACAAGAATACCTTGTACTTTCCAAGCTTCTGTCAGGCCCTTAATTAACCATATATTGAAAATTATATTTGATCTTTCTAACTGCAGATCTCATTTCATAACTGTTTTGAAAAGAAAACAACCCGCCATGTTCATTCGGTTGTACAACACAGGAGCATGTGGCACATGACCGGAAAAAGGGAGAAAGCATGCATGCATGCTGTTAGCTAGAGGACCACACAAATTGGCGGCAAATGCATGCTAGCTCACACCACATGCCACCTTCATTTCATTACACATCGAGATATATATACATGGAAGCACACACAATAGTTTCATTGTGTTTTATTAGTTCATCTTATTTTCTGAACCAAAGCAATGCGAGGACCCAACACAGAGGCCTTCAAGCAAGGCTTCCTCGTGAACTTGATCTCGAGTCTCCAAGCCTGCAGCGCAAGGCGTATCTCCCCTACCAGGGCCATGAATCTCCAAGAGAGGAAGCTTGCCATCAAATCGTCGGCCGACATCGCCATGGCGGCCGCCCGTGGCGGCGGAGCGCGGTGGCCACAAGCCCTTTTGGCTTCACCATCCAGAACGCCATGCCCGCCATGCATGGTGCAGAGGTGCAAGAAGATTGTGAGGAGATGTCATCATCACAGGAGAAGAAGAGATGGCACCAACAGATCCCTTGCAAGAACCTCTCTGACGATCAGTAGCAGAGAGATTGCAAGGAGGCTGGTGAGGAAGAGGACCACGATTCTGAGGAGGATGATACCTGGAGGTGAGCTCTTGGATGAGGTCTCGTTACTTCGGGAGGCCATGGATTACGTTGCTCATCTACGCGCACAAGTCGATGTGCTCCGGCGCATTTCGAAATTGGTGAAATGAGATCTACCATGCCAGGTTTGTGATTGTCTTGATTTTGGCCGCTACTTTATTTGAAGATGGTATATTAGCACCGGTGGTGAATCGATCCTCATAAACTTTCTTGATGTGTTCTGTGTTGCCTCAACAGCATGCAGGGATGTACATCAAGTTCAGAGATAAAGGCGATGGTAAATTTTCAGATGAAACAGCGAATAAATTGTAGCACAGTTTCAATCAGAAGAGGAGGGAAAAATCTGGAAAACAAAGTTTCAATGCGTTTAATTGATAGGACATGCAAATGGTGAAAGATAGATCAAGATCTTGTCCGGTTCAAAAATACACGGGTTGGAAATTTTGTAAGATGGAAGTAGTAAACCAGAAGAACCATTCTAGAGATAGTGGCCTTTTTTTTTTCTTACTGAAGTTTGTAATTTCTACAGCTAATATTTTTGGTGTCAACTGAGGAGGATAAACACGGTCATACTTGCAAATGTGGTTCAGATTCAAAAGGAAAGACTTGTTTGTTCCTTAACCTTCTTTTTATCCTGCTTACGTCTAATGCTTCTCTTCAATCATGTTTTTTTTGTCATTTCCAAATGTGCTTACTGCAAATGTTATGCTGGATCGTTTGACACATTTTGAGTGCCATATTGCTGAACTGAACTGCTAACAAATCAAGCATCATAATAGACTTTGCTGCCATTGGTTCCTTCTGCACTGAAGCCGTGCTTTGTTTGCCCTGGGAGGTGGGAAACATTCACATGTTTTTTCGGACTTTGTCAAGTTCTCACTTCGGCCCCTTGGGCATTATGTCGTTGGGTGAGCTGAATACTCCTGCGTATTGTCGTTGATACTGCTATGTTGGTCCTCTCTGAGTTCAGGCCTCACAGGAAACTGAATGGAACCATTTCTTACTGAACTAGTAAGACTTTAAGGTCGGTCTTACGTGCCACTGGCACTCTGTCAGTTGTCTCCCAACTTCCAAGTGCAGCAAACGCTTCGAGAAACAAACTTGTTTTCAAGAACAAATTGACCAGAATTTTGGATATTACGCCAGGGCAAGTCAGAAAACACACAGGCAGAGCAGCGAGTAGTGCCCTTCCCTCCACGCCGACGTGAGCCTGAGCCGTGGCATCCAATTTGCAGCGCGAAAGGCAAACCAGATTTCTGGCCAGTTACCCACATCGCAGCAACTCGTTAGGCCCGCTTCTGTTTCTGAAACTGCATTAAGCTTCTTACCCCATATCACGCCAACAATAATACCGTATCAGCGTTCGTTTTATCCATATCACGCATGGGAAACCAAGATTATCGATTCAATTGCAAGAAAAGTGCCCTCGCAAAAAAAAAATAGCAAGAAAAGTGCAGCACTGAAGATTGATAAGACATATAAAAAAACGTAAACCTGTAAAAAAAAAGTTTGCATATCCAACACATACACAAAAACTGGTTCGTCTTAACATAACTCTGTTTACGATCTCAAATAAAAGAGAACCCAAAAAGCATTTATGTTTTGTGAAACAGAACCCAAAAGGCTTAAGAGGGGGGATAGTTGAGTCTATCAGAGGGGATGTAACCAAGAGCTCCCAACAAACGCACTGAAGAATTGCTGGCGAAGATGAATGTTAAGCTTGATCATACTGAAGTATAACAGCATGTGCTAGACCGTAAGGAAGATATCCTACTATCAGCATTTATCTCGGCAGGAGCCAAGCCACATCATGCATCTAGGCATATGCTTTTTTTAAGAGAGATCCTAGGCATATGATACAATACTAAAGTAAAAGAGATGATCTGATGATGGATTCAAAGTATTATACTAATACATTAGAGTTAATTATTAGAGCCATGCATTTGTAGTCCTGTGATGAGTTTCTAAGAGAATTAAAATCATGCAGTCGCGACAAGGGATGCATATCTAAATTAATTATGACTTAAGTATAAAAGTTGCACAAATAAAACATGTCCCATTTGAAGACCACGAAAGGAATGCATATCTAAATTAATTATGACTTAAGTATAAAAAGTTGCACAAATAAAACATGTCCCGTTTGAAGACCACGAAAGCAGCTTGACAGATCATATATATCCCCTTGTGCCATTGCATCCTCCCCAGCAATGGTGGCCATCATGGCACACTCAACAAAACTTGATCATAGGATGGCCACCTGAAGGTCCCGCCCCATGCGGAAAGAGACTCTCCCTGAACAAATGGCGCGGACCTGAGTAATTCTCGGACTCATGGAGGAAATCGATGCTCCTTGTTGTCTTCGTCCTGACATTGTACACCATCAACCAGTCACCATTGCCCAGAATGACATCCTCTCCATCGTCACTCGCCGCGGTGATGCGCCAAAAGGATGACCGCCCATCGCGTTGCGGATCTTCCATATCCGTGAGCATCGGTGGAGTAACAATTTGATGCCGATGCACCCACTTCCCGGCATTGTAATCCTCGAGAAACCACAAGTCTACGTGTGTTTCCCCAAAGCTGGCCACAACCAACATCTGGTTCATGTCGAATAACTTGACACAGTTGCTAGACGTCAGTGGTGCCGGCATCAAGTCCTGGAACATCTCTGATACAGTGTCAAAAGCTACTATCTTGCGCTCACCGGTAGAGGACGACGACAACCAGTGTAGGCGGTCCCGCACGGTCACATGCATGATGTACTCGTAGTAACGAGCAATCAATTGGATCACCTCGTGTGCGGCCTCATCAACGTTCCCCGTGCTTACATGTCGAGGTTCCGTGGCACCGGTGGAGGTTATGTAATAGGAGTACCTGGTCATCGCGCCATGCAACCCCAAGCGGCACAAGAATCGGTACTCGCCCGAGGATTGGTGGAAATAGAAGCCACACTCGTAGATGGAGCCACCTCGTGGCAGCCGTGCGAGCTCCGTCCATCGGCGTGTCACAGGGTTGCAGACGAAGTAACGTCTGTGCAGCTCCTTTCTGAACAGGAGCGCGCCGGCGCACGAGGCTCTGGGAAAGTTTCCACGGTCCATATGGGTCGTTATACCGGATGGGCTCTCCGTGATGTAATTGGGGAAGCGGATGAGGCGCCGCCGGTGGGCCGGGTCGGCGGCGGCGACGGGGATGGAGTCGAGCAGCAAGTCCCTGTTGTGCCGGCCCGGGCAGCCCGCCCGTGGGCGTCGTTCCATGGCGGTGCACATGACCTCGAGCGGCCGGCGGCGCGCGTGGGCGGCGAGGAAGTGCGGGTCGGTGGTGATGCGGCGCCAGGCCCTGGAGACGGCGCGGAAGCGGAGCACGGACTTGCCGGGCAGACGGGAGAGGATGTCGGCGATGACGTCGTCCGGAAGATGAACGCGGACTCCCGCTCGGGGCGGCGGCGGATTGGCTTGGGTTCTTGGGTTCCGCATCTTTGGAGCGGCGGCCGGCGGAGAGCAGCGAAAGGTTTTGTCTTCCCTTCATCCCACGACACCATTTTATGAGAAAAACCTACGCGTACAAAGTCAGGATTCCGAAGTGTATCGACCTTTGGCCCTGGGTCTAATTGGCCTTCTCTTCGACTTCGACTCGATCTTGGTGCGCGCGGCTTGCGGCAGCCCATGCTATTCATTCTCACCTCAAGCTGCCGAGTACATCAAGTCTGACGAATTTCACCGCACAAAGTTCAGATTTGAGAACATGTAAAATGACAGCGTAAATCGAATGCACCTGTCCTGAACATTGTCGCTGTACACAATATCCAATGGTAAGTTCACATTTCAAATGCACGATGCCAATAAGCAGCTTCTGAAACTATGTTGTTGAACATTCCTTACTGAAGAATGAACAGAGTACGCTTTTCTTTTGAGGATAGTACTAACAGTTTTTTAGCCCATGTAGCTAGTAATTGTGTCATCTGTATGGTTATCGCCGGAACACCCATGAATCGTTGAGAGAGCAGATTATTTTCTAAAATTCACAGTATCTAGTGTGAATTCCACTCGTCGAAACTACCAGACTAGCGGGATTTGTAGCAAACGTGTCGATGTAAACCTCTCTTCTTCTTAATACAAAACGTGCCGCGCACAATCTTGAAAAAAATTAACAGAGCCATGCATTTGTAGACATGTGATGAGCATGAGCTTCTAAGAGCATGCAGTCGCCACAAGGGATGCATGTCTACATTATGACTTAAGTACAAAACTTGCACTGATAAAACATGTCCTGTTTGAAGACCACGAAAGCTGCTTGACAGATCATATGTATCCCCTTGTGCCATTGCATCCTCCCCAGCAATGGTGGCCATCATGGCACACTTAACTAAACTTGACCATAGGATGGCCGCCTGAAGGTCCCGCCCCATGCGGCAAGAGGCTCTCCCTAAACAAATGGCGCGGACCTGAGTAATGCTCGGACTCACATAGGAAATCGATGGCCCTTGTTGTCTCCGTCTTGACATTGTACACCATCAATCTGTCGGCCTTGCCTAGAATGACGTCCTCTCCATCGTCGCTCGCCGCAGTGATGCGCCAAAAGGATGACCGCCCATTGCATCGTGGATCTTTTATATTCGCAAGCATCGGTGGAATAAGAATTTGATGCTGGTGCACCCACTTCCTAGTGTCATAATCCTCGAGAAACCACAAGTCGATGTTTGTTTCCCCAAAGTTGGCCGCAGCTAACATGTGGTTCATGTCGAATAACTTGACAAACTTGCTAGACATCGGCGGTGCCGGCATCAAGTCCTGGAACATCTCTGATACTGTGTCAAAAGCTACTATCTTGCGGTCACCGGTTGAGGACGACAACATCCAGTGTAGGCGATCCCGCACAACCACATGCATGATGTACTCGCAGTAACGACCAATCAGTCGGATCACCTCGTTTGCAGCCTCATCAATGCCCCCCTTGTTTACATGTCGTGGTTCCGTGGCACCGGTGGAGGTTATGTAATGCTTAGCCATCACGCCGTTCGACTCCAAGCGGCACAAGAATCGGTACTCGCCTGAGTATTGGTGGAAGTAGAAGCCACACTCATAGATGGAGCCTCCTTGTGGCAGTCGTGCGAGCTCCGTCCATTGGCGTGTCACAGGGTTGCAGATGAAGTAACGTCTCTGCTGCTTGAAGAGGTCCTTTCTGAACAGGAGCGCGCCGGCGCACGAGGCTCTCGGAAAGTTTCCACGGCCAATATGGGTCGTTATATCGGCTGGGCTCTCGGTGATGTAGTTGGGGACGCGGATGAGGCGCCGCCGGTCGGCCAGGGCGGCGACCGGGATGGAGTCAAACACCAAGTCCCTATCGTACCAGCCCGGGCAGTCCACCTTTGGACGTCGTTCCAGGACGGTGCAAAGGGTGATCTCGAGCGGCCGGCGGCGCGCGTGGGCGGCGAGGAAGTACGGGTCGGTGGTGATGCGGCGCCAGGCCTTGGAGACGGCGCGGAAGCGGAGCACGGACTTGCCGGGCAGACGGGAAAGGATTTCGGCGATGACCTCCTCCGGAAGATGAAAGTGGACTCCCGCTCGTGGCGGCGCGGCGCCGAGCGGCGTCGGATTGGATTTGGTTCTTTGGTTCCGCATCTTGGAGCGGCGGCCGGCGGAGCGCAACGAAAGGTTTTGCCTTCCATCCATCACACCACACGATTTTATGAGAAAATCCTATGCGTACAAATTCAGGACGTGTAGCAGCTCTCCGATTTATATCGACCAAAGCCCTGGGCCTAGTTGGTCTTCTTCTCTTCGACTCGTGGTGCGCGCGGCTTGCGGCAGCCCATACAAGCTGCCGAGTACATCTTCAAAGTCTGACGAATTTCACCACACAAAGTTCAGATTTCAGAACATCTAAAATGACGGCCCAAATAAAATGTACCTACCCGGAACATTGTCGCTGTATCCAATGGTAAATTGACATTTCGGATGCACGATGCCAATGAGGCAGCTTGTGGAACTATGTTGTTGTAGTACATTCCTTACTGAAGAATGAAAAGAGTAACAGATTTTTAGCCCATGTAGCTAGTAGTTGTGTCATCTGTATGGTGATCGCCGGAACACCCATGAATCGTTGAGACAGCAGATTCTTTTCGAAAACCTGACAAGAGAGGCGCAATTTGTTGCTTATTCCGCATTGCTAGGATTTACATCAACACTTGCTAAGAGAAGTAACCAAGAACCCAGCCAGAGCCGATGGCCTGAACACATGCAAGAGCATAACTTCACTCTCGTGTCAAATCGATCGGTATCCATACACTTCCTGAAGCCTGCTGGATAGTATGAGTCTACGGACCTCGACCCAGAGGCGCACAGCTAGCACATTCGGCCAGAATGGAGTGCTACAAGAATAGCCATTCGGTCATCTCGGGCTGCTGCATCATACATTCTTGTGCACTCACACGGGCGTGAGGCCGTGCTTGAGCGCCGCCCGCCACACGACGTCGATCCGGTCGACGTCGATGGCGCCGACCTCGTGGTGCTCCCACCCTTCGAGTAAGTGCACGACGCCGCCGGCGTGGCACGCGTGCACCACCCCGCGCTCCATGGTGTACTCGCAGGAGCTGAGCCCTCTCACGTCCTTGGGGAGGCGCATGGCGGCGAGCTTGCCGTAGGTGCAGTCCCGGCGGAAGCCGATGATGGGCGGCACCACGAACTGGTGGAAGTGCGTGCCGGGCGGCGCCCACCGCTGCTCCCGCGGCGACAGCCATTTCCCCACGATCCACGTCTTGCAGCCCTGCGCCGCCTGGTACTTGGTCACCTGCACCAGGTACGGCTGGAACTCCGCCGGCGCCTCGCGCTGGATCTTCAGGAACCTCTCCGACGACATGGTCAGCATCTGTAGGGGGACAAAGCAGACGCGCACGTACGCACGATATGTAGAAATGTTAGCAAAACTAAGTCTTGGACACGATACGATCGATAATAATGCCCGGAACATGGTGCTTTGATTGTAACTAGTACCAGGACTCTGATCTTCTTCCGGCAGAGGTAGAGCGCGATGGCCCGGCCGAGCTTGGAGGTGGCGCCGGTGAGGAACACGTCCTTGGTGTTGTTGGGGATCTCGTTCAGGATCACGGCCGCCGTCAGCGTGTTGCCGTGCACCACCCGCACGCGGAGGTCCGAGTGCTTGCTCACGAACAGGGTGCCGCCGCCGTTCAGCGCCTCGTTCTGAATACAGAAATGAAGAACTAACGTTAGCATACGAGAGCTTAATTACAGGATGCAATATTAATTGTTTTGTTTGACGTTCTTGGATAGCGATCCAGTTCGGTAAAAATGCATGATGTAGTAGCAATCAATCAAACACCAGAGTAGTAAGATCTCCGGCTTTTGTCATTCCTATTCAGATTTGGCAGAGACGGTCGAGCACTGAAAAGATAGCAGCGTTGGCAAGAAACAGACAAGTGCCTGCAGTTAGCAGCAACCCAGCCCAGCCCCCAATCCTGTACCATCGTCTCCACCAGCCTACAGTTCTCCCTGCCACCCGTGCCCGCTCTGCCCGATTGGTGCGCGCGCAGGGCCAGGACCCCGATCTCTGCGGCTCTGCGCCTCGGCCCCGCGCACACGGGCACCAGCTGATTGGATTCCGCGGACCCAACCATGGCGGGCGCCCATCTGATGCATGCAGGCCGGCCGGCGCCTGCAGGATATGACTGGCGCCGCGGTTGCGCGCGCGACAGGAGATGGCTCCATCACTCTCGGCTTTCGCCGTTCCCACCCAAGCGCGCGCGTCAACGGATCAGCGAGCTTTCTTTCCCACACAAGCTCGTGACTCCCACGCGTTTCGTCGCCTCCTTCACGTTGCGTGGCGTGGCCGGCTACGCGACGCCATTCGCCGCTGCGTGCTCTTCAATGCGCCCACATGCTCTCTCATCTCATCTCGTAAAAGAACGGCGAGTGTTCTTTCTGAACTATAGGCATGGGCTCTGTACTCGACCAACCAATACTGCCCAACGACGTGTACATGCTGCTCCTACTGTATGGCAAAAGAGATGCACCAAAAAAAGGAAAAAAGGAAGAGGCGACGTGGACACTCGTTCTGTCGTTCACGAGCGACTGAAAAACTAGTACTGTATGAAGTGAAGAAGAAGAAAGAGGCACGGATAAGACATGATAATCCAGCTAAGTTCATGGAAGTACGCGTTCGACCTACTAGCACATTTATGTGACAAGTGACATGGATATGCAGGCTGACCTTGTTGAGAGCGGCGAGGCTGAGCACCTTGACGCCCATCCTGTCGGCCCGCAGGATCGCCAGCTCGATCTGGTGGTTGATGCCCTTCTTCGCCGCCGGCAGGAAGTACTGCAAAAATGGCCCAGGCAGTTCGTTAGATGCATGTCAAATCTGCCAGCATATACTACAATGGCAATCATGTTACTGTAAATGACAGACAACGAAACAATCGCTTGTATGTCCCGTCAATCCAGTCACCGGCTCACAGCCATTGCTGTTTGTACTGTGGGGTGACCGGCGGTGTAGATTAATTAAGGAGCAGTACTGTACTGTAAACAGCACGAGAGAAAGAAGCTAGCTAGAAGAAGAAGCTGTTGCGATATACTATGCGATGCGATGGATCATCATCGTAGTACCTGGAACCCGTAGCGCGGCACGGTCCATGTCTGGTGTAGGTGCCCGCGGAGGTAGTAGAAGCTGACGACGAAGGTCTTGGAGCAGCACCACATGAGGAGCATGAAGGCGAAGGCGACGGGCCAGAAGGGGAGCAGGATGAAGTGGTTGGCGAAGGGCGTGGAGCTGAGCGACCGCAGCACGAACGGCCCGTGCATCGACGACATGATGTCCACCACGTGCGCCAGGAACACGAACTCCGGCGCGCCCATCGCGCCGCCGCCGCGCTCGCCGTCGTACGCCGAGCGCTGCAGCGCCCACGCGCGCGCGTCCAGGGTCCCGCCCAGCGCGTCCAGCGCCGGCATGAACAGGCAGAAGTTGGCGCGCTTCTCGCGGTGGTGCAGGCTCAGGTACCTGCGTTTATCCATCGATCGATCGAGCATCATCATCATGCATTAGCAACTTATTACTATTCCATTCTCCACACTTCAGTTAATTGATTAACCATTAGCTGATTGTGTAGAAGAGCACTCACGACGGCGTGTAGAGGATGTATCTGAGCGGCGGGAACGCCTCAAAGACCCTGGGCGACACGACCTCCACGTTGCTGTACCCCATGGCCCTCAGGTAGTCGAACACGAAGGCGTGCCCATAGACCAGGCCTATGGAGCCGGCTCCCATCAGGAAGGCCCCTGCCAGTGGGACCCCCATCGCCAGCGTCAGGATCAGAGCCTCCAGCGGCGTGCCAAACCCGGCTGCAACGAAACCACACAAGTCAGTTAAAAAAGCCAGGTAATGATGCGACGATCATTGCAGATGCTGCTGCGTGAAATCGGCGCAGCAGCGATCGGCTGCAGCGATCTGCTGCAGGACTGCGGCGCACACATGCCTCGGTCGCGCCTTTTTTGGGTCGGGTTCTGTAGTAGGGGCTCGGGCGGCCCAGAGACGACGGGCCCGTACGTACGTACCTGTCAGTGGATGGGTCACCCCGGAGAAGTGGTGCGCGGAGTGGTACTGGCTGACGAGCGGGGCCTTGTGGAGCGCCCGGTGGGCCAGGTAAAAGACCGGCTCTGAGAAGCCCACATGCAGCAGCAGCGCGATGGCCCACCCGCGCGGGTCCCACAGGCAGAGCTGCCGCAGGCCCGGGAGCAGTGGGCTGTTGACCACCGTGGCCCCAATCAGCGTTTGCAGCAGCAGAAAGTTGTCCCTGCACGCCCAGGCCCACCACCACAAAAGCAAAGCGCGTCAGAGGATTGAGAAAAATTACAGAATTACAGCACGAGACCATGATATTTTTGGTAGAAAGAAGAATCGTGCAAGGAGACACGAAGGGCGTGTTCGTTTCGTTTAGGATTAAAATTTAGTTTAAAGTTTTTACTATTTAAAGATATTAAATAAAATATGATTATAAATTTTTTTGCAGAAACCTAGGCTATTTTGCGAGACGAATCTAATTAGGGTAATTAAGCTGTGATTAGGCGATGGTTACTGTAGCATCACTGTAGTAAAACATAGCTTAATTAGGCTCGTTAGATTCGTCCGTAAATTAACACCCATCTGTAAAAAGGTTTTATAATTAAACTTTATTTAATACCCTTAAATAACAAAATTCTCTGGACTAAACTTTAGGACTAAAGAAAACGAACACGCCTGGGGTTTTCCCTCTCCGGTACGCCTAGAAGAACGACCATTACAATGGGGTTACAAGCACGAGACCATGATATGCTGGCAGCCTGGCAATCAACTTTTTCACTTCCAATCTACGTGAAATCTTGTTGTGAAGCAACGTGCTTTTTTGTGACATATAATCAGCGTTTTGAAAATATAAAGGTGCTGCTAGTAGCCTGCAAGCATGAACAAGACAAGATTGTGTTCGCCGAAAACCTAGCTAGGGTCGTACTAGGAGCTACTTAGCGCAACTACACAGGGCAGTAGTACAAGCTACGAGTAGTTGCCTTCAATACTCCTACCATCCTAGCTAGCAATCCACGCACTTTGAATGACTCCGACCAAAGTCGCTTGCAATGGCAGCACAAGCTAGCACAACCAATGCCAAAGCTAATTCGGGAAGAAGCTAGTAGTAGCAATAAGCTCACTGGGCTGCGTAATGGATGGATGGACGGAGTAGTCAGGCATAACGACTCACCAATCCCACTCGGCGTCGACCTGGTTGAAGTCGACGCCGTCGGCGACGACGCGGCGGCGGCGGGTGAAGAAGAGCATGTTGCTGTAGGAGAACCAGAACTGGTAGGTCAGGCCGCGCACCGCGAACAGCACGAGCAGGTGAAGCCACCAGGAGCCCAGCGGCAGGCCCCCCTGCTCCCGCCATTCTTCGAACACCTTCCACACCAGAGGCCCGAACAGCAGGTACTGCATGCACAAACATGGCGGAATGCGTCAAACAGCTTTTCTACTATGAACAAACATCAGCTTGCTTGGCTTCAAAGACAGGTGCTATATTTGTATGGACATGGAGAGCAAAAGATAGATGGATAGATGCCTTGTATTGGCCGAGGCTCGCCCACGGCCAGGACGAGAGCGGAGGAGCCATGGATGGACGGTCAGTGCTCTTCAGGAATCAGTGTAGGTGCTGAAGAGGTCGGCGACGGTGCTCTGTTTTCTGATACAGAGGAGAGGGAGAGAGAGAGAAGCAGAGTGCAAGATGTGTGTGTTTCTGTGTGGATACTGCCTCCTCTCTCCTCTGGTTCCGGACGGCACACCGCGTTCTTATAAGAGAGACGGCAGTAGTAGGAGACGAGCGAGCAACCAAAACAAAAACTGTGAGGTGCACCCCCATGCCAAGCATGGCCTGCCCGCAGTTAAATCAACGGCTGGAGTCAGCTATGACCACGCGTCTGAAATAATAGACCGAGTATATGTATATGATGAATGGAAAGATGTCACTGGGAGGGAGGTTGTGATCGCCAGCGAATTTGAAAACTGGCGCCGATAGATATACACCAAAGGAATTCTATGCCATTAACGGCTCGTGGCGCCGGTATGGAGCGTCTCGCGATCGAGGCGTTGCTGAATTCTGAGCTTGATTAGCCCCGGTCGTTATTAGAACTTAAAACGATCGAACTGGGAGCCTCGCGTACCAGCCGTGTGCAAGTCAAACGCGCGGTGGTTGGTGCATGGCCGGGCGCTGCCGCGCACACGTCGTCGTCTAGTGGCGGAGCCAGACTCCAAGTGCAGAGGGGGCCAATTAGGCAAGCTTATAAAGAAACTTAATCACGAATACAAGTGCTGAGTAAAACGTTGGGATTAAGGAGCCAAAAGAAGCGTCAAGCATCGTACTATAATCATCTATTCGTCCAACAGGAGGTGGTTTCAAGCAAAACGAAACATAAAACGTGTGTTGATGCATGAGTGATTAGTTATCTTCAGAATTTTTGGCAAGGCCAAGAGGGGGCCAGGGCCCCGGCTGGCCCTCTACTGGCTCCGCCAGTGTCGTCGTCCGACAGCCAAGCGGCTACGCGCTGTGATGAAGGCGCGGTTGGTTACGGACTATCGATGGATGCCGTCGTTGTCAGGCCACGGCACAGCGCGCGTGGTACGTACTCGTCTCCGGTGGTTGCTCGGTCGCCGAAAACAAAAGCAAAGCGAGCCACGCATGCGGATCGCGGTGACGCAAAACCGTGAGGACATCGAACAGTTGGAGCTGTTCCGCCGTTCTGAAGCCGGCAAATGCCGTTTTTGACCAAGACAGGGGCACGAGCCGGCGGCCCGGCCGCGGCATATCTAGCGCTCGATCGGTTGGCTGCGTGTCGAGCACCGATCGATCGATTGGCCGCGTCTAGTAACGTGTCAGCGGTGGCGCGGCGTGCACTCGCGGGTGTCTGGCCCCGGCCGGAAAGAACGTACTAGTACGATCGATCGACCCGTCGCGATGATGGGGCTGTACTGTTCACGGTTTGCTGCTGGTGCTACTCGCCGGCAGATGATAGATCCGTGCCGTGGTCGCATATATACGCTGCGTGTTAGAACATTATTGTACGCGCACGCCATGTTATGGATCGCGCCGGTACGTCCGGCCATGTGAGCGCCCCATGTCTTGTCGAGCTCGGGTCAGGCAAGGCCGGTTGACGGAAAGCGAATCGAGCAGAGGTTCGGCAGCGTATAGTAGGGTGGAGGCTGATCAGTACGAGTAGCACACGCAATAATAATGCTACCTGTACTGTCTCCGTATAGATTGTCTCGTACTCTGCTGCCGCCCGCGCACCACGTATATACAGGGAGTTACTGCCGTGGAGGACCAATGTTCGTGCAGCTACAGCCTACTGCTGTCAATTGCGAAGTTTACATGATAACAACTTTCGTCGACGCGGAACCCGAAGCTAGCTAGAGGGCGCGAGTACTTAGGCTGCCCGCACCGGTACCCGGTATCTCTTCCTTCAGTAACGTTTACAGTACAAAAACGCTGCACCGGGACACTGTAAAGCTTCCGCTACCGAAGCGGAAGTCTCCGGTTCCGCTACTCCTCGCGGTCTCCGCGGAGGTGCGCTATCGGGCGTGGGGCCCGCGGCCGTCCACCGGAGCCTCGCCGTCGTGCCCACCCGTGCCCAGTGCTGCTTCTTCGCGGCGTCGGTGCAGTCGCAGCGCCCCGCCGCTGCCGCCGGCCTCCGCCTCATCGCCGGGCTTCCTGCACGACTGAACTTTGCTCTCATTCCTATCAAAAAAAAAAAAAAAATTTGCTCTCATTTCTTCTCGACGAAGAAGCGGGCCGTCCCTTTCTTCTTGATGAAGAACAGACATGCAAAGAGCTCGTTCGAGAAAGAAGGACAGGGCCAAAGGTGGTGACCGGCGGCGCGGAATCCGATCAAGCCAGCATTTATACCCGGAGTAACAAGAAACCGATTCAGCACTCCAAAAAGCCAAGGCACAGCGATGGAATTACTTATCCTCTTCCTCCTCCTGCCAAGCGTAGCAGCAGCCGCGCCGGTGGTCCCTCCGCCGCCGCCGCCAGACCCGAAGGTCCCAGACGAATGCTTCGACACTCTGTCGCAGGTGTACAGGTGTCAGGTGCGTCTCCTTCATCTCCGGCAGAGTCGCGGCGCCCCGCCGCTGCCGCCGGGGACCGCGCCGCGCCGCAAGCGCACGCCGCCGCTGTGGCCCACCGCGGGCGCCCGCGCGCGCGAGCGCAACGACCGCCGAGCCTCGGCGGCCGGGCGCTGGAGCGGATCGAGGCGCGCGGTGCCGCCGCCGGGGGAGCAGCTGCGCAGAGGTGGGAGAAGGAGGAGGAAGAAGTAGTATAGGAAATTTGCAAATCGACCCTTATATTATCTTGTAATTTTTACGATTTTTTCTGTGTCTAGGACATTTATAAAAGACCCCTAGAATTTTTTAGTATTTAGAATAACTATTATAAATGATTGTGTTATGAAGAAATATGTTTGTTAAAATAAGATGATAGTTAGAGATGGTTGAATAAAATATTATGTAGTTGATATAGAGGATGGATATAGAGGAATAATGGGTGCGAAGGAAGTTGGTATAGAGGAAGGAATCTTGCTGATCAGGACAGAATATTCCTTTTAGTGGAAGGAGATAGAGGAAGCGGATAGCCTTAGAGTACTTGCAGAACGCAGCAGGCGGTGATGGCTTTGACGGGATGGGCGCGCGCCGAGAGAGGGGTCAAGTGCAAGTCAAGGAACGTGAGCGCGCACCGGCGCCGCGTGATCCCGTGAGCGAAGCGTGCAGGGGCGGCGTCCCGCGTGTCGGCACGCGCGTTCCGTCTCGCCGTGCCGTGGTTGACAGTTTGATAGTTCTGCGGCTTTCGTTCCTCCTTCCCCGCGCGCGTCGTCGGCCGGGATGGGCCGCTGCTCCTTGAGTTAATGCGGAGCTCTGCACGCACGCGCTCGTGCTGTTCTTCGACGGGTGCGGCCTCCCACCGGTACGTGACCGGCCACCTGCAGACCACCGCCTCCTCTCTGGAACGGGATTGGCCGCTGTCGGCACAGCCGGCGCGCGTGCGTTCCGCTCCGCCGGTTTCACGTGATTGATGAGAATGATGAGGATGCATGGCCAGCCCCGGCCAGGCCGTGGTGTAATCTGCTGGAACAGTACTGGAACCTCATCACCGGCCTCCGGTCTCGCCCATGCGCAGTTAACCATGGATTTAGCTGGTGTCGGATGTGTGTGTATCACCCCACCAGCACCACAAATATCCGCGGTTCAGCGCAAACAAGAAGCATGCATGCAGTCATAACATGTAGTACTATATATACTTAATGCCATTCATACAACGCCTGTCGACCAATGGTTAGGTACTACTCCCTCTGTCTCAAAATAATTGGCATTCTAGTCAAATCCAGTTTTCCCAAAATATTTGGCATTCTTACTTCTCGAGACATCTTTCTCTCTTTCTAATATACCTCTATCTCTATCTCTCTCCTTTTCGTTTTCTCCTTTTTGTTTCTTGTGCACCTACTTTATTCTTTCTCTTCTTAATCTCTGTACCCAGAGCTAAAATGCTAACTATACTGGGACGGAGGGAGTACTACTCTAAACAGTCGTGCCCGTGCCACACCGCCGCAACAGGGAGCAGCAGACGGAGACACAGAAGCCGTTGAGCAATCAAGAAGGTCACATCAAAACCGTTCTCCTCCTTTAGACCTTGACCACCATCAAAACCATTCAGTACGTACTCTTCACCAACATTGTAGTAGTCTGCAGCATGCTAAAAGCAAGATTTGTACAATTACACCTTACCAAAATCCTGTTGTGTAAACTCATGTAGTACGGGGCTTCCCTTAATTGATCGGCGGAGATGTACATTTGAGGTTACTGCAAACGAGCAGCGAATTCCTATCCGATGAGACATGACAACGGCAGCTCCGGATCAGTCATCAAGTGACAAGCTTTTCTGTCCCATTACTTCTTTGTCAGGTAGGTTAGCCGCCGGTTTGCCCCCGGCCTGCAGGTACGTTTTGCCTTCGGCCTTACGCCGCCGCACGCTTATTGAATCCAAACAACACCAAGCGCGCGGTGAGCCGTCGCTGTATCCGCGTCCTTGCAAATCAGTGTTGCACGCACTTGCGTGCGTGGCAATCGCCAACGCGTATGTACGTACACGTTGCCATGCATGAACAGGATCTAGTTTTGCAATGCGTTGGTTAATTACATCGCGCAACTTGGTGCATTGTCCTAACTCACGTACCAGACGTACGTACAAAGCAGTTAATGTTTGAAATCATTTCATCAAAAGAATACATTCAGTTTGCTTTGCTTTGATCGCTCGAGTCCCGTACATGCTCTATAACTGCCTCCTCAAGTCGAAGTCGTGCACCCGTGCAAAAGTGGCAACGAATGTTCTAGAAATGGTCAAAATTTGACGGCCCGTTCTCTGCTTTGGGTGATGAACGATGAATCAACCCTGGATGGTTCGTTTCAAAGTTGGCCGTTTGGCGCACACTGACTGACCAACGTGGCAACGTACGTATAAAACGACTAGGTGAGTGCCCGTGCGTTGCTACGGAGAAAAAGAAAATGTTAGACAATATAAGCTATAACTTCCATACTATCATGCTAGTAAAACACAAATAATATGATGTTCTCATATAAACATGTTTGTTAAACCTCTCGATTTTTTTGTTATACACTACAACACGATCTTGCATGTCTTTGACCAAGCTAAAAGTTTTTAACTTGGGTGAAGCTAATACAAAACAGTGACATAGCCTGTCCGGACGACCAAATCTCATTTGAAACTATTACCATCTATCATGCTTTAACAATTCTTCTCTACCTGTAAACTTGCTAGGTTATTAAAATCCATCACCAATCCAGAGTTATGGAGCTCTCTTTGCAGCGTGTCACATCCCAGAGCACATCCTAAAATTCATTGCAAATGGATCAGTAGGCATATCATTGAAGAACAAGCAAGAGTTGTAGCTTTTCCACATATTTGAGCCCAAACACCAAATCTAAGATGATGGTTATGTTAAACAGTGAATCATGTTACTCCTAACCTCATTTCATCATTGGCACGATAGAGCTCTTAGTTAGCAACTCAGCCAGCTCTCCGCATGCATAAATGTAGTACTGGATTTCTTGTTCCAAAGAACAACACTGAAGTCGTTTAAAAAAAAAAAAAAAAAAGAACTGAACTGAAGTTCACCATTCAACTGAACAATCATTATTGTTAACACCTACCAGATTTTCTAAGAAAATATATTTTAATCAGCGCAGAAGAATGAAGTACAATGGCAAATGATCCTGAGACAATCCTAAGACAATGCCCACAGAACGATCAAAATAGGGTATTATTAATACAACTAAGTGGTTTGATCTATGCTTATATGTACTGGTGAGTCAAAGAGTGTCGTTCTGTCGAACAATCTAAAGTTGTACCGTGATATATAGAACTGAATCGATGCTCCTAACATGATGTGGGATATCCACATCTTTTCTTATCAAATTATGACATGGTGTGATTGGGCCCGGTATCAGAGAGAAAAATTTTGTAAGATTGTGGGTGCGCCAAACCACCCTATTTCGCATTCTTGTCCAGACAAACCGAATCAGATCCTAAAACTAAGGAGAGATTGATCAAGGCTAAAAAATCAGGAATAAAAAATGAATCAATCAGCACCAGAGAACATTGAGGGTGACTGGCAGTAACAATAAGATAATATATTACTGCTTATAGAATCTACTTTGCAGGTCTGAAGGTGCAGACTTGTTGACCTCACTACTTCTTACGGCTTAACAATGGTTCTGTACTTAGTAGCAAAATAGAGAGATCAGGAAACCAATGACATCAACCACAATGTTACTCTCAGAATGTTTTACTCTGTGAATATCTAGGATTAATGGCTTTCTTAGTTTTTTTTAACAATCAGTAACTGATTTAATCAAGCTCTAGCTCGTTAAATAAACAAAGGACAGTATTCAGAGGCAAGCATGAATCAGTGAACTATTGCACCTGTTCTGAAGTTTGAGGGCCCGTTGGGTCGAAGCTTGCCATGCCGCAAGTTCGGCGCGCCACACATTCTTAGGCTGCCATTTGTTTTGTGTCCAAACTTCGGCGTGCCGAACAACGTTAGGCGGCTCATCAGTGCTTCGCCACATCAATTCTCGCCACACTTGTGGTGACCGATTCGTCCGCCACCACTTGGGCGTAGCGCTCGCGCTGAAAGTGGTGTACACTCTGATGAATACTTTCTCAGTTTTCTTGGCCTGTTTAATTCTGGCATTGGTGCATCTAAATGTAAGAATTCGACTTAACCAAATGAAACATAGCACCATGCAGAAGCAGGAAATCAACCTGCATAAGTCTTGCATTCAATTATACATGTGTCCGTGAAAAATGATTGCACTTCATCAGCCTTTCCTTAAATATTCTAGACAAAGAAATGCACAAAAGAACATCATGATACGGAAGATAATACAATGATTCACAAATGATCAAAATCAGTTGTTCTATCACAAGAGTGGTTTGACTACTTTAAATTACAGCACGCACTGAACACTATATAAATTTTAATGAACCGAATACTTGAGAAAATTTTGTGTCAGATGTTTAAGCCTCTAGCACATATCCAACCAGGATTGAATGATTGATGGAAACAGGTATAAAGCATAGGGTATTTGCCTCCCTCCTAAATACAAATCAACAGGCACAATAAGTGGCAGCTGTATATAAGCACCACCAAGGCACTAATTTGGAGTTGCAAATGCTCCAATAATTTAAATCATCATATCTTTTTTTTAAAAAAAAACTATTGGTCACATGGGAATTTTCTCATGCACCTAGCGTGCAGCCAGCTACTGAGGCTGCCATGGAGTCTTACAAATCCGAACCAGAACGAGTGGGGAAAAAATCAGCTGAGGCTAGAAAATCCGCATCACGAGCAATTCCATGTTCCACTTGGGCAAACAATTCAATCCCCGTCAACAAAATTTCCAAAGTGTGTGACCAGAAGTAAAAATTCTACACTTGCAAATCAGTAAAAAATGGTAGCAAGAGCAGTACCAATCTTCCTAAACTAAACAAGAGCGTACCTGATTATGAAACTCGGGATTGTTCTAAACAGCAGCCATCTTCACATGAAAGCTGAAAAATGCCCGGATGACATCCCTCTGCACTGTGGAAGTGGAACTGTTTTGTGGCCATCTTCACATGAAAGTTGAACTGTTTTGTTGTTGTTGCCAAACATACTATTTTATTTGTCATGAAGAACAGAAAACAAGACATCTAACAAATTCAGCTATTTTGTAAAGCAAAGCCAATTTCGGTTTCTCATGAAGAAAGTAAATCTGTAATTTCACTTCATGAAACAATGAAGCGCAAGTAACATTGGCAGTTGCCAGGCAGTGGTTATTCTCTGCGGGAATTATTCTTTTCCTACCCCTTTCCTTTGACCAATTCAATTATTACTATGTTCTATCACACCCAGATTAAGTGGGAATTAAGAGGACGCACCTGGATATTCATTGTCTCCTTGATGGCGGGAGTGAGCTTCCTGCAAGAAAAGAATTCAAGCAGCAATCAGATCTGAATCAGTTCACATCGGGAGTTGGTTGGAGAAAATCGTCTTGGCGACTTGGGTAGGAAAAATCAGATCGGGGCATGGGGGAGAAGAAGTCAGAAAAAAAAACAGATCGAGGCATGGGGGAGAAGAAATCAGATCGAAGCCTGTTCCTTAACCTCCGGAGCAGGTCGTCGTTGTACGTGATGAAGGAGACGTCTCACGTCTGCACCAGCGAAGGAGGCGGTTGTGCCTAGGGTGGTGGCAATCAAAGGTCAGTAGCTTTCCCGTCCGGTAGGACTGCAGGAGCGGGACGAACGGAGACGCCGAGGAGGAGGCCGCATCTGGTGGGTCGGCAAAGACGGTTGGGAGAAGATGAAAGGCCGGGTGCTGGTCGAGGAAGAAGGCGATGAGCTCGCTCACCATCCGCACAAGGTCGCACCCACGGCCAGGGTCGCCGCGGCATTCCGCTTCCTCCTCATCAGCGTTGCGGTGGCCAGTGGAGGGCGTTAGCGAGGATAGGCGAGGAACAACATGGGCAGGGCGCCGGCGCGGATCGAGAGGGGTTGTGGATTGGTGACCGAAGTCTGCGGGGACTGGTGGGCGCGTGGGGAGCTAGGGGAGGCGGGGGCCACCTGTCGGCGCTCGGTTGGTGCGGGGGAGGACGACGGAAGATCGCCAGGCATTCGTAATTTGCGGGGGGCGGAATAAGGCTTGCACAGACGACACGTAGGGAATTCATGAGTTGTAGAGATTTCGGCATTCTCCGCTGCTGGCCCATGTGAGCCCATAACCAATCTTTATAGTCTCTGAGTGACCCAACAACCCAGCACTGCCTTTTCCAGCCCAGGGACGACTTGACCTCTCCGTTTCTCTTTGAAGACGCTCTTTTCTTTTGTGTGCCTCATAACTCCCACCCGTCGGAGTATGTAATTCATATTCTGATTAATAAGGCTGCAATTGATCGAAGGAAAAACTATGCTCTCTTTTCTTCTGCGACATAACGTATAGACTTTACAAAAGATCCATGAAAACCCATGTACTTGTGTTCTTCAAAACAAACCCACATATTTTAGAAACGTTGAACTAAACCACATTTATTTTAATTTTATAATATACGACCAAACACTTTACAAGTTTTAGCACAAAAATCATAAACATCTTGTTTCCTAAGACCTATTCAGCAGGAAACACATTGGGAGGAGAAACTGGTTCCAGTATGGGTACTCTGCTCATCTCAATGATCAGGGAGGACTACCCAGAAAGGATGATGTTGACATTCCGAGTTTTCCCATCACCAAATTAAGGTGCTTGAGGTTATGAGAATGTGGTAGAACGTTTACAATATTACACTGTAGGTTCGTTAACCTTTTTTCAGCAGATAACATACATCAGTATCACACAACTTAGCGCTATTTAAATATTTTTCTCCGATCCAGGTCTCTCTTTTTTTACGACATTGGTCTTATATACCCTACAAACAAACCATAATGACATGCTACCTAAGATCTATTGACTAGAAAACACAATCAACATGTTAACTATAAACAATGGCGTAGCCAAGGGGGGGCTGGAAGGGGCCATGCCCCCCCCCCCCCCCCCCACCTCCCCCCCAATGCTCCAATAGTAATTAATCCTACAGTTTTTTCATCAGACTTTGCTAAAAATCTCTTGTGTTTTGCTCCTGCTATATGTGAAATCGAGTGATATACCTTGCTTGGCCCCTATCAAGTTTCGAACCTAGCTCCGCCACTGACTATAAGCGTGTGGTTTTGCTAAAACCATAATAAGAAGCTAGCGTCCTTGATTTTTCATCACTTAAAAAAAGAAGGGCAGAACAAATTTCACTAATCCACTTGTTCATTGATTGATTGAAATAGACAAAAGGACCTAAATTTGAATCGACTATGGCAAAAATTATTTGGGCCATTTCATGTAACGCCTGGCTATTTCAGTTAGCTGAACCGTGCACAAGATGCCGAGATTCCTTGTTGCAGCTCGCAAAAGCAATTCAGATCACATACTTCAGGTGAACAGGAAAAAAGGGTGCATAAATAATTTCAAAAACAAATTCCGTTGCCGGGACTCGAACCCGGGTCTCTCGGGTGAGAGCCGAGTATCCTAACCAGCTAGACTACAACGGATTTATGCACACCGTCTTCGTTAATTCTGCACGAGTATCTGGTTTGGCAATGGCCTCATGCAGTCTGCAACTCCATGGTGCTCCCCTTGCTCTGGGTAAAGAACACGCGTAAAGAATCATGGGTGCACGAGTCCATGACAAAACAGTAGACGTACGTTTCGTACAAATGCTTTAGTAGCGTCTTCTATGTCTTTCTGGCACCTTTGGTACAGTTACAGTAACTTGCTGTTGCGCCTCACATGGTTCTCGCTGGGGCTCACATTTCTCTCGAATTGATTCGTCGATCACGTACCGCATGGGGTTTATGATCTTTGATCTCACTGATTATATTAATTGAATGCGTATGTCTGTCGAAAAAACTTGATGGCATAGAAATTGAAATGCGATGCTGAGCACTGCCGCTATGCCTTGCCACGTACTGCACTTGATCAATGGTTACCTTTCGTGCAAAGGCCGATGTCTGACCAGGTGAAGTGTTTGGAGTACATCACGGCCGGGTGTCGTGCACTGAACGCCAGTCACGTCAAAACAGAAAGAAGCTGACGCTGATGAGGACTGGTCTGCCAGCCGTGTGATCGGAGATCAACGCTTGCATGTGAGCCGGATCGAACGCTCCTGACTCCCGCCGGAATGGCCGAGATGCCTGGACTTCGCTCGAGCTCCGTCGCGATCCGGCCCCGATCCATCGAACAGAAAGCCCCGAAGCGACGCGACGGCGGCCCCACCCGCAGCCGTCTAACTAACTCCCCGTCCCGTTCGATATAAATATCTGGCTCTCCACCACCGGCCACCGCTTCTTCGTCGTCCTCCCTCATTTCGCTCACGAGAAAGCGCGCACGAGATCCTCGACCTCCTCCCGCCGCGTGTCCGCCTAAAGCCTCGCGCCAGATCCCCCATCGGCCACCGGGTAGTGCTCGATCGATCATCATCAGATCGTCGTCGCAACGACGGTTTCGATCGGCCGAATCGCTCGATCCGGTTTGGTAAGCTTGTTGGTCTCGATCGCCGGGGAAGAATTAAGGAGGATGTGGTTCACGGAGAAGGGGAAGAAGGCGGGGCCGTCGACGCCCAAGGGGAGGAAGCGGGAGTTCCCCATCCGGGCGGCGGACTACGAGCTGCTCGAGCCCATCGGGGACGGCGCCACCGCGGTGGTGCGCCGCGCGCGGTGCCTGCCGCTCGACGGCGAGGTCGTCGCCATCAAGATCATGAACATGTCGCAGCGCACCGAGTCCGATGTGGTATGACATGCGCGTATATCCCTTTGATTGTCTCGTCATTTGATTGCGTGCTTACATTTCTGCATGCATGCTTGAATAATTGCGCGCGCATCCACATCCACACATGCGTGATGCAAACTTTGCAGTTCATTTCTAAGGCTCAGTACTTTTCTGTTTTTGTTAGGCATGTAAATCTTCAGTATACATCAGATTTAAGTGCAAATATTCTGGAGTCGTTGTAGGAATTATGACATACAGCTTCAAAAAGAAGGATTATTTTCAGTACTTGCTTAATGCGACGATTAATTGAGCTATGGCCATGAACAACTGGGTTCACTTGTTTTGTTCTGCAGATCAATGCGTCAGAGGAAGTCAAGACCATGATTATGACCGACCATCCAAATCTTCTCAGCGCATACTGCTCATTCACCGAGGGTGAAACCTTGTGGATCGTAATGCCCTATATGGCCGGTGGTTCATGCTATCACCTGATGAAATCTTCGTACCCAAAAGGGTTCAAGGACGAAAGCTTCATAGCGTTTGTGTTGCGGGAAGCATTGAAAGGCTTAGAATATCTTCATGAAAATGGTCACATACATCGGGATGTAAAGGTACACATCATTTCGTTGCTACTTAATTACTACTTCTATGGTTCGTGCATGCATTTTGATAACAACGTGTGTGTTTCATGCATGAGCACAGGCTGGAAACATACTTCTAGACCAAGATCAAGGAGTGAAATTATCAGATTTTGGGGTTACAGCAAGTCTTTATGATTCAATCATCAATAGACATGGAAAAAGAAAGACACTTGTTGGGACGCCTTGTTGGTAACCACCATAAAAACACGTTATTAATTTTAAATTATTTTCTACTGTGTTGGTTTTCTCTAGCGGACTAACATTGAGCTTCCATTTCCTTTTTCAAGGATGGCACCTGAAGTTATGGAGCAAAAAGATTATGATTTCAAGTACATTTCTTATTTTTCTTATTGTTTAACACATATCACACAACTATATATATGCTGATATTCTAAATCATAACACAATTACAGGGCAGATATTTGGTCTTTTGGAATAACTGCAGTTGAGCTTGCTATTGGTCATGCTCCATTTTCTAGTCAACCGCCAGCAAAGGTTTTGCCTTGCTTTAGTCTATGTTGTTTTATCAGAATGTTACGACTAAATGACATCATGAAATTCTACGTAGGTGTTTCTCATGACATTGACGCATGCTCCTCCGTCCCTTAACAACACAAAGGAGAAGAAATTTACAGAAGTATGACTATTTGTATAATTTCCTAGGCACTTATTCATGTTACTAATTTTGGTCCGTTTCTCTATTTGTATGTAGTCTTTTAAGAGTATGATTGCAGCTTGCCTAATAAAAGATCCAACAAAAAGACCATCGGCAACAAATTTATTAAAGCACCCATTTTTTAGAAAAGCAAAGTCAGAACATAATGCCGTGAAACGCATGATAAATAAACTCCCATCCTTGGGAGAGAGGATGCAATCGATAAAGGTATAAACACATTCTTTCTTTATCTAAGTATCATTTGCACTGTGCAGAGTTAATATCATACCAATTACTTTGAACAGGAGAAGGAAACAAAGTTGCAAGCAGAGAGAAAACCTGTTGACGATCTCAAAGAGAAGGCATCGCAGGTTTCACATAAGATTACTTCTGTTTTACATATATCTAAATACATATTTATTTACAATTAATATCTCATAGTTAATAAGTCCAACTATAAATATATGCATTAAAGTTTTTATGATTTCTTGTGCTAATTCCTTCTCAGTATTGAATCATACTTTAATCAACAGGAGTACAGAAGGGGTGTTAGTGAGTGGAACTTTGATATTGAGGACTTAAAAGCGCAAGCTGCAACGGTAAGCGTCCAATGACACAATGAGTTTATTATATCAAGAATTTTACATTGTTTACTTGCATGGATAACCATCTATTTCATTTCAGTACCCTGACGAGAATGAAGCTGAAGATTTTCTACACTTTCTATTTGAAATTGATACTGTTGACGAGACTACTTCGTTACAAGACATTCGAGCACAACACTGCTCTAAAACTGATGAGAAAATGGTGACTCCAAATTTCTAATTGATCATTACATATTTTATTCTATCCAAGTTAGCATAATTGATTTGAAAATTCAATCTATATTGGCAGAATCTATGTGATGAAAGCTCAGGACAATCAGATTCTACAAGCCCAATGTCTTTATCTCAAAGGTTCAACACTTGATTTCACCAAAGTCATTTTTCTCATACGGTCTCGCATGTGGTTGTTCTACTAAATTTTGTGATTTAATTTTGCTCATAATACATTTTTTCCTACTAATATTACCTAATTATTTTTTTGTTCCTATTAATATAAGGCCATTTTTAAGTGACAACTATCAGTTTGTTTTTCCTCGATTTTACCTTATCATTATGAAAATCTATATAATATACATGTGGTCATACTCTAACTTCCTTATCTCTATCAGTGTCAACCAAATCGATAAAGGAAGCCCTAATGGTCTTAAGTGCAATGAGCCAGTTGAAATTCATTCTACAACACCTCCCAAGCGGCTCATAAGGGCAGGTATGTCTTGAAGTTGTTTATACCGAAGCAAATGTGTTGTAGATACATTATGAAAAATAAGTGTTTTATATTCAAAATAGTTGTGGTACTTCATGTTATTTACTTATTGTGTTTTGTGTAGTTTCTACTTGTAAAGATGTTGACGAATATTTGGAGAAAACTGCTTTTCAAAAAGGCAGATTTAAAGTAATACATGATTATAACCAGGTATGACTTCTATTATTGCTAATTAGCTGGTTTGTTTACTCTACACTTTGGTGCATTCTCTTCTTATATTTGAACCCTTTCCTGAGTTTAGTTGTTGACATGCTTTTTGATATTAGTAGGGCAACAATGGCTTGTACGAATTGGCAACCCTATTTCACTCATTAATACTTTTTATCATATCAATTTGATATTGCATTATCTATATTGTAAAATGAAGAGATTACGCCACCTCACCTTAGCTATCCATAGACATTTGTTCATAATAGCCTAATGAAGTCAAGTGTGAGAGTTCTTTTTCCTATTCTCTCCCCACAATCGGAACCCATATTATGTGTGGTCTAACATTTTTATCCATGAGAGAGCAAAAAGACGTATCTACTCATCTTCTAAAAACATGTCTTGTTCCATGAAGTGTTAGTGAACCGCTCTAAAGTTTGTAAAATAAAACTGAGCACAACTTATCTACATTACTTCGCTAAGTTTATTATTTTTACAAACAATAGTGATCTTGATGGCCTATATAGCAATCCTGCAATGTACACCATTAACTTATCATTGCATAAAAAATCATCAGCTTGAAGGAGCAACACAAAGAGAGAAGGAGTTATTGGAGCGCATTAATAGTTTAGAGAAAATGTAAGTATGTGATTCTGAAATGTGTTTTGTTAGTCTAGCCAATGTACTGGTGTGTTGCTTCATTGAACCTTACAACCTATATATGTATCATAATAGGTTGCTTGCAACACAAGACGAGGTTGAGCGCCTCAAAGCAAAAGGTAAATACACTTTGCTAGTTAAATATATTTCCATTAACTTTTGATGGTTTACACATTTCTTTGATGTGTTGGTTTTTTGTAGAAGCAAAGGGAACGGAGTCGTGCCTATAACAATAATACAAATAGAATTAAAAGTCATGTAATTCTTATTATGTTAGGAAGAATTGTAATATGTATACCAATAGTTCTTAGTATATTAGGAGTAATCACTATGTTGATTTAGTGGATGCTTTTCACTCACCGCAAACAACTTTTGCATCTACTAATTCAAATTATTTGTGTACTATTTTTTTAGTTTTCATAATCTCCTTATTTGTCTTTAAACAGAAAGGTTTCTTAAAAGAGAGATATACATATTGTTGTACTACATATATGGTTTCTTTTGCGAACATTCTGTGTCTACACTACCTTATGAAGAACAAGATATCTTTACTGAGTTATGCAAGGGAAGTTTCTTTTTTTGTTCATGTATAAAGGCATGTTATTGATTTTGTCGGTAGTAGGATTTGGTGAACATAATTTAGAAACACACTCGCGTTTCATTCGTAATAAACTGTCAAACTTGTTGCTTAAGGGCTTACACATCGGTTTCACTATGCAATTTTGTTATGGAATCTTATCGTTGTCTAAGGGTTCTAGCGCACAATGAAATGTGTTTCCTAATACCCCATTATGGGTTTGTCCTTAGTCGCCATCCAATGAAGGAATCTATTGAAGTATATGTATATAAGCACAATAATTTGGGCTTTTGAATGAGTCGGTATTAAGTTTGAACCCTAAATGCAGGGGCTTAATTAAAGATACCCCTCGCTATTTTTATATTTTTTCTTGTCTGTCTATGAAAAAAATGGTTTTTAGATGTGCGTGTGGTTCGTTGACACAATCACTCCGGTTCGCCAAAAAAAAAAAGTTGACACAATTACTCCTCACTATTTTTATATTTTTTTCTCGTCTATTTATGAAAAAAATGTTTTTTAGATGTCCGTGTGGTTCGTTGACATAATTACACTTTCTTGATCATCTTCCATCTTACATGACCGAATTTTTTATTGAAGGACCACGTTACAGCGCGTTGCTTCGCGCGTTAGGGAACCGCGCGTCTGCCCCGACCTACCTTTTTCCGCGGGCGACGCGAAACCAAATCGGGAAAGGGCCAACGTGCTTTCCAAGTTGGTCGCGGCGGCCTCCTTCCCCGGCGCCGCGCGTCCCCGCTCTCCCTCCTTCCCCGGCGCCGCGCGTCCCCGCTCTCCCTCCTTCCCCGGCGCCGCGCGCCCCCACCTCCTCCCCGGCGCCGCGCGCCCCCACCTCCTTCCCCAGCGCCCCGTGCTCCGCTGCCTCCTTCCCCGGCGCACCAGTGATCCACTACCTCCATCCCCGGCGCCGCTTCCGTCGCGCACCGCCGGCTCCTTACCGCGCGACAACAGCTCCTTCTCCGGAACCCGTCCGCCACGCGCCTCGGCCTCCTTCCCCCGAATTCGCCAGCGGCGCGCCTCCTTCCCATCTTCCACGCCCTCCTTCCCATCTTCCGCGCAGCACCAACTCGACGCAGCACTTCGCCGTCTCCTCCTCGGCAGCAACATCATCAACATTGGAGAAAGAAAAGGTAGAACTACTAGACAATAGATGTGAGATGATAGTACCTGAATGCTGCTTGAGTGTTGTTGATGATGGTCAGGAATGTGTTTTATTGGGTGCGAGTTTGGTGCGAATTGCAACTCTTCCTAGTTCATGAATGACTACTCTACCAAAAGTCATAAGTTGCTACTTGTCTGTGCCTGCGAGTTGCTACTCCTTAATTGCTGTTTGTTATTTTGTTATATGAGTGTGTTAATAGACATGTTGCTACTTGTTTGCTACTCTGCCAAGGTCATGAGTTGAGTTGCTACTTCTGTGCCTACGAGTTGCTACTACTTAATGGCAATGGTTTCCAACTAGATTGCTGTTTTTATCGTTGT
>RWGY01000331.1:0-10818 GCA_007726485.1 Eragrostis curvula | reverse complement strand
AGAAGTAATCCTGTAGTTAACAGTGAAGCAGGATTACCTGTTGAAGTTGAGCGTGCTGCTGCCACCACTAATGCAACTAGTGGTGGCGACACTGAGATTTTATCTTCCAGCGGTAACGAGATGACCTGGGTGAATGTGGTTCCGGGCAAACTCAGATTCTTCGTTCAAGTGCAGAGATGCCTAGTCATGGTTTGAGAAGTCATGAAGGTATGTGTTTCGGCGAAATTGTATTTACAATTCATACTGTATTATTTTTTGTAACTTGTTTTAGCTGATAAATTTTGTTCTCTTGTTAGGTGTTCGTGGAAGGAAATCGGTACTCTCTGCAAATATGAACATGTCATCTCCTGAATCTGGAAACTCAGTGGCTACACGTACCCGATCTAGAACATTTGCGCATTCTCCACATTATCTCCTGCGTTAGAGTCTAATTCCAGAATGGTTGATAATCCAGAGGTTAGCTATTGCAATGATATTTTGTTGCTTCTGCATTTGTGTGTGAAATTGTTTTTAGTTAAGTTTGTTGTTTCTGAAATATGGCATTACTTTTCTTTTGTTAGGTTATTCTTAGGAAGCGCAGAAAGAAACAAATTGTTGTTCGTAAAATGAGGTCTGCTGGTGTGCTCAATAATCAAGTAGACGAGTGTGATCATGCTGAAGACGGTTGTCATGAACCTGAGGCCCAAGAAAAGAATTCTAAGGCATTTTTTTGTTGTTTGTTACCTTGTTGTCAGTTGTTTTTCTGTGTAGTTGTTGTGTAGCCTTTCAATATTTTAGATTTTTGCTTATGTTTGCTTTTTCCTGCTTTTAGATGAATGCTGTTGAGGGACCCAAAACACCATTTGTAGAGGCAAGCCCCAAGGTTTCACAAGATTTGCGTACTCTTTGTAAACAAATGGCTGGTTTTGATACATCTGTGAGTCTTGCACCTTGTTGTTGACATTTCTTAAATTGATTCATACTTTATTTTTTTTCAGGACATCTCAATTTGTAAAGTCAAAAAATTTCATGTTTATTATAAGGTTCCTGCTGAAACTGGATCATGCCCAAGGAGTTCTACATTTGATCACCTAGGGGTATCTGATATATCTAGTCACAAGTCTAGAGACTTGAAATCTCCTCATGTGAGTTTTTGCTGCTAGTTTGTAAAATGCTATGAGTTTGTAAATTTTGTTCAGTGGTTGACATATAATTTGTTTTAATTAATTGTAGGTTTCTGGTTTGCCTGAATCATCAAACTTGAGACAAGGATCTTCATTGCAACAGACTCCTGGACATCGTAAATTCTCTAATCTCATTGTATTTGCTCCATTATAGTGACAGTAAAGTTTTTGCAATGATTTTGCGTAATTGAAGATAGAGTCGCTTGTTGTGACATTGAGTGAAGGGTGGTGACTGCAGATTTTACATTGCTTTTCATTGAATTGATAGAGTGGTGTGTTTAATGTATTAAGACTAGATTAGGGGTATCATTGTTATGATGTTGACATTTCCTGGTGTTATGTCTAGTGTTTGTTTCCCTAGTTTGATAGTTGCTGTTGACATGATAACACTTGCTTTTTTTTTGTAATGTACATATATTTTTTTGTGTAGGCCGTACTAGATCCTTGCCAAATTCACCAGCAATAGAGAATGAGTTGTATGTTGGGAGGTCGAAAGAATTTATAGAGCAGATGAAGATGTGGAGGGATTACGGTCCGTCTTACAGGCTAAGTGCTGCATTGGATGATTTTGGAGAATATATTGAAGAACCTAGAAAGAGACGACCTGTTGGTCTACCTTGTGACGGCAAACGTGTCTATGATGATGTGAACCTAGGATATACTTCGGAAGACCTTGAACTTGATTGGTTGCGGCCTCCCTTTAACAATCCCAAATTATATAAAAAAGTTGATGGCCGACGGGTATTTTGCTATGAGGTGCGTACATGTCTTATGATAGGTATAAATTTTTCAGCTTATTTTGTTGGTCCTACTAAGCAATGTGCTGATGCTAATTGTGCCATCTTTCCAGAATAGCAAGTGTAACTGAACAATTTGCTGTTTTCTGGATTGATCATGAATATATGTTTATAATACCTTATTTTTTTCTCTCTTAGGAAGCGCACTTGTCACAATTTGAGGATTCAGAGTCAGAACCAATCCCATCATCTTCTAATAAGGTATGTATTTGTGTATGTGTTTTTTTTTTAATTTTTTTTGTAAACTGAATCCAGCTTTGAAGCCTTGAAGGATTTTTGTATTTTAAAGTCAGCTTTTAAGCATTTATGTTTGTTCATTTTGGTTTTTTTATTTAATTTTCTTTCTCCATGTAATGTTTCATTCACACTTTGCTTGTTTTTCATTGCATTTTTTAAGGATATTCTAGAAATGCATTCGCTAAGCTGGTCTTTGCATGATGGTGTCCATAACCCATCTGTTAGTGATCAGCAACCTGATGTGACATCTGCTTATGATGCAAATGTGCATCGTAATTTTGGTGGCAATGAACAGGAACCAGTTGTGCCTCCTGTTGAAGGTGTTGTGATACTGCTGTGAAGGTTAATGAGCCTGGTCCTTGTTTGAAGGATAATGAGCCTGGTCCGTCAGGTGTTTCTTGTGACGAAGCTGCTCAGCGAGATAGTCATGTTGTGGATGTTGAACCTGTTGCATCTTCTGGTCTAGCTCCGGAGTGTGACACTGGTTCAAAGGATGATGCACCTGATGCATGTAATGGTGTTGATGCACAGATTCCTGTGTTTGTTGGTGATGATCTATCTGGTGCATTTCAAGTTGGCAATGGAGCTTTTCCCATTAATGTGGATGTTGAACCTGTTGCATCTTCTGGTCTAGCTCCGCAGTGTGACACTGGTTCGAAGGATGATGCACCTGATGCATGTAATGGTGTTGATGCACAGATTCCTGTGTTTGTTGGTGATGATCTATCTGGTGCATTTCAAGTTGGCAATGGAGCTTTTCCCATTAATGTAGATGATGGACCAGAACCTGTTACAGTTGACGATGAACCCTTACCACTTGCTGCTGTTGACTGTGAAGGAAGGCCAATTGAAATTGTAAGTTGTTGATTACTTTACATCTTGTTTTTGTATTGTTTCATATACAAACACTAGTTTCTGTGATTTGTGTTTGGTGGATTGACCTTCTCTATAATTTTCTCTTTAGTGTAGTCAAGACTCTCCAGATGTCACTATTGTCAGGGAGGTTTGTGCAACTTCGTCGACTAGGGTTTCTTTTTTGAGACCTAGAGTTAATAATTCTCCAGAAGTTCAGATAACCGGTGAAACAAGCCGTTCAAAGTTTGATGGTTCCAGTTACAAGACTCCAGAAACAGTTCTGTCGAAATCTCGGTTCAATGCCTCTCTAAATTCAATGAGCTCAATGGCTGATGGACTGTACGATGAAGAAGGAAATCTTTCGAATTATGAAAAGTGCAAGAGGCTGAACTTCGACTTGGGCAGTACATCTCAAGGCAAGATGGTGAGGTGTCGTCGCAGACGAATCAATCGGCCGAACTCATTTTATCGTGACTTTGTCACGAATGAGTGTAATGTCAGGTTCTCTTTTAACAAGTACGAAAGGCTGTATTATGAAAATGTGTTGTTCTATGCCGACGATCCGAGATATTCTGGGTACATTCTTTTCTTTGTACTTTCTTTGTTTATAAGTTTATATATTTTGTTGGTTGTGCTTGAATTATTCAATGTATTGTTAGATTTAGGGTTTGAATCGTTAGATGCTGACCCTGGTGCTTTACTTGTGCTTCCATTAGTGATAAAATAATTGATTTTATTTCTGAATGGATTGTTTGTTTGGTTTCTGTGTAGGACCTTTATTATTGACTATGGTGGCGTCAGAGTCAAATATGCTGAGTTTGCAAATTCTATGCGTCGCGACGCGCAAAGTTCTGTGAGCAAATATGTTATTAACGCGCATTGTCGGAAGCTGTTTAAAGACTGCCACCCATCAAATTGTTACAAACATTATTTCTTCTCAACTGTTGGGGTATGTATTCTGTTGTTTTGTAATTTTCACACCTTGTCTTTTTCATTTTGTTGTTAACTTGAATCATATTTGGTTGTATTGCATAAGTGATTTTTTTTCCCCCTACTAGGATTATCTGATGCGTAGCTATCCTGTTGCTAAGCATGAGCAATATTATGAAAGTGCTAAGAGAAGTTTCAAGTTAGCTCATGATGTTCTTGATCTAAGGAGAGCAAGCCTGGTATAAATTCTTTGGTTGTCAAATTTTGAAACTGAATTATTTGTGAATGGTTGTTGTTTGTTGTTGTGGAATTGCTTACTTCGGTGATGCATTTTTTGTTTCCAGCTATTGTTTTCTATATTCTATGAAGGACATTGGTTTAGCTTTGTGGTGGATATCCGTGATGGTTATTTTGTCTTCTTGGACTCCTTTTTTGAAGAAGATAGTGATTATCATAAAACTGTCAGAAACATATTAGTGAGTTTACTATTGACATTTATATTTTGTTACCGAATTTATTGTTTACAAAGTAATTTGTATTTTCTTGTTATTTGTATTCTTTTGTAGATTCCCAACTTTCTGTAAGCTTGGGATGAGTTTATCAAGGAACCATTCATCTTTGACAAATTCTCATATCATTATGAGAACAGCATCCCAAAGCAGGAGCGCGGGTAATGTTTTATTATTTATAATATGATTACTGATATGTTATTGTGATATACATTTCTGTCATCCTGTGTCTGTGTTTCTTTTTTTTTTTTTGGCAGTGAATTCTTTCGTGCACAACATGATGGGATATTTTTGATGAAGTACCTTGAACTGTGGGATCCATGTGACGATATGTTGGTGAAATTCACATCGAGGAATATTCTTGATATTAGGCTACTTTATGTTGTTGATATGGTATTGTCAAAGCACAATCAGTTGACCGATGTGAAGAGCCTCATTGAGGATTATAACACAGTGGTATATATAATTTCTGTACATTCAGATTCATGTGAAGACCCTCATTGAAGATTATTGAATTGTGTTTGTTTCCTCTCAGCTTGAATTGAAACGGGAGCAGGGGATGGTGCAGGCACAGCAGGAGCAGCAGCAACGGGCACAGCAGGAGAAGCAACGGGCACAGCAGCAGCAGCAGCATTTGAAAGGCTTCCAATATGCTTCAAAATATTTTGGTTATTGATCAGTGGCGTTTCTGTGCGATGTAAATATGCTATATAGCAGAATGGTTAATCTATGTGGTTGTGTGATGTAATTATGCTTGGGCATGGAAACACTTTTGCAACTGTTGGCTTTTGGTGGTTGTTTGTGTAACTGTTGGCTTTTGTTACATATGTATAAATATATATAACGAAAATATCCTCCTAGACACAGGGATAGCTACCCCACACGGTTGGCCGCTACCCACTGACATCTGACCGCTCATCTAGCTACGTTTCTAGATTCGTGCGTTTCATTAGCCAATACTGTTAGACGATTAACAATGCCTAGGGCTATAGCGTTAGCAGTGTAGCTGCCAGTTCCTTTTTGCAGCTTTCGGTCAGATGACAAATATTATTCTTTATTGAATCACAAACAAATAGTATTATTCGTTCAGACGACGCACGGAAACCAGAAAAAAATGTTCCTTGGGTCTCAGATTTTCTCTACTCCACCTTCCTCCTTTGTGCTCAACAAGCTGTCATAAGATGACATATCTGATGATAAAATAGTCAGAAGTTTTTAGGTTGCTGCCGTGGCTACATTCATGTGTCCCAGTTCCAGTACTGCCATCAGTCCTGATTAATTAACAGTTAACTCCACTAATTTCTGTGAAGAATGCTAGCTACTATGATTGTTGAGTTTATTATGAGTTTTTAAGTTTCTTCTTGTCTGATATTTTTCAGCCTGAAAAATTGATGAAGTCAGGCTTTTTTGTTTCAATAAGAAGCACTTATCTTTCATCCATTTTGGGTATATTCAAATCTTATTTTTACTAGTTTCTTTGTCAGCATGGAATGTTTAACAGTTGTCAAAAATTTGGGTGCCAAGACTTGGACAAAGAGGTACCCTTGAGTTTAATCCCTATCCTTTTATTCTACTTTCCATTGCTTACAAATGTTTTTATTTCATTTAAACTTTTATAATGTGTCACGTCTCATTTAATTTTGTTGCAGTGCCTCACAAATTTTTACTTCCCTTAATGGTGTGAACAGTAACTTGCAGGGAAGTTGGAAAGTCGAGTAGGTGGGTGGCCTTTGGCGGTTCACATTCCCAGGGACGCCTCCACTTCACTTGAGGCGGTTACTTCTGATAGGACGCGCTTCTTCTTCCCACATTTCCCCGTGTAAGTGCCCCTGCCTCTTCAACTAGTATAAATACCTCCCAAGTCCCTTGGTAGTTCCCTCCACCCCCATTTGTGCGTCTAGTATCAGGCGAGTTCATTCTCTTATCTCTTCTTTTTTTTTATTCTCCCTCTCTCTGGCTTCTATCTCCTTTGTTTTCATTTCTGATGATCTTTTCTTTTTCGTACACAGACATCTTTTCAAGTTTGGAAGCTTTCAGATTGATCTGTTGAAGACACGAATCCTTCAGTGAGATCCAAGTAAGTTATTTGTTTTCTATGCGTTGCAGATGTGTTTGTTTAATTGTTTGTTTATGCAAATTGACTGGTGAATTGTTGAAATGTAGTCTGGAAGTATTGAATTTTTATGTTGTTTTGGTTATCATCAATTTCTCTCCTTGAAAGGCCGTTCATGTTTTTCTGATTTGCAAAATTGCGTACAGTCTTGTTAGGTTTTCGGTAATAATTAGGTTTTCGGTGCATTAACTTACTTGATGAGACTTTGCCAAATAACATTTTTGCTTATTGATTTTGTTCCATTCTGTACATCATGTAGGGTTTTCTGAGTTTGGTTATTTTGTGTTCTTCCAAACTTGAACTTCTTCAAATCGCCGCAACATAATTGTTTCCACCAAGTTAATCTCTATTGTCATGTTGTTCCCATTTCTGATCTTGTTCCCATTTCTGATCTTGTTTATTGCCTACACAGAGATATTTTCAAGTTTGGAAGCTTTCAGATTGATCTGTTGAATTCACGAATCCGTCAGTGAGATCCAAGTAAGTTATTTGTTTTCTATGCCTTGCAGATTGGTTTGTTTCATTTTTTGTTCATAGAATTTCACTGGTGAATTGTTGAATTGTAGTCTGCAAGTATGGAATTTGTTCATACAAATTGACTGGTGAATTGTTCATACATATCCACTCAGAACACTTTTGCTTATTGAATTTATTACAAATCATCAGTGCTTAAAATAATCACAAGTATTTACTGTGTTTGTGACTTAGTCCACTTTAGTCCACTGTTCTTTACTTAAATGTTTGTTCCTGAAATCAAGTGTTTCATCATCATTATTTGTGTCTTCATGGTTATGTAATTCTTTGTTGCTTTAGTTCATGTAGATGTACATTTCGATGTAGGCTTTGCAAGTTTTATTTTGTTTTTATGAAATTTGGGACATTAATTAGTTTGGATAATGAAATTATACTGAGAGTATATGTTATTTTGGTTTGCTAATTTAGTAGTAATTTAGTAGTTTTATACTATAATCTATGATTTGATCAAATGATTTGTACCTTGGTTTTTGTTTTTCTTTATCTGTATAGTGCTGCTTGATTTGATATGTATTTTTTCTCACATTTTGTTTCCACCAAGTTAATCTCCATTGTCATGTTGTCATGATTTTAGTATGATTTGATTTACTATTTGTTTCAGGACGATGGAGGGCTTTGGTGAACCGTTTGAGAACCTTTTGGTGTCCAGGGTTGTCGCTGGGCAACTTGGTGTTTGGGCTGGACCTCAGGAGAGGATTGTTGCTGCATATGTCTTCCAGGATTTCCGTGATCGTGCCTGGACTACTGCTGTTGTTGTGAAGCGCGTCCTGGGACACATCAACTTCCGTGTTGTCGTAGACCACATGGGAAACCTTCTGTATGTGAAGGTTAACTCTGCTGAACATGTTGACAAGCTTCATGGCCAGTGCTGGCAGTGGTGGAACGAGAGGGTTGTGTTCAAGCGTGTGAACCGTTTCACCCTGTACGAGAATGATCCTGAGGAGTTCGGCGACATCAACCAGATTTACTGAGCCATGAGCTTCATCCTCAGTAGTCGGCAACGTCTCAGCTGTGCTTTATTATATCTGTCTTGTAAATAAGTCATTATGGTGAACCATTATGTAACTATTTTAGCCTTGTTATGTAACTATTGTTGCTGCAACTCTACTAATTTTTAGCAGCCATTTCTTCTTATGCATTGGACATTGTGTTTTGTAACTATTGTGGCTTGAATACTACTAAAATTAACAGCCATGTGATCTTTTATGTTGGAGCAGGTGGTTTGAAACTATTTAGCTTGTTTGTTCAGTGTGCTGTCAATGAATGCAACTATGTGCCTTGTTTGTTCAGTGTGCTGTGCGATGAATGCAACTGTGTGGCTTTGTTTGTTCAGTGTGCTGTAAACTGAATGCCTTGTTAAAATTCAGACCTATACACTTTATATAGGTTTTGAATTCCTATACAGGATGGGCTAAATTTTATTTGTTTTTTATTTTATTGTCAGGTTCTTGAATTGTAATTGAAACTACTGGTAGCATTTGATCTAGTTCTGTAAGATATATATTTGATCATGTTATGCAAGACATATTTTTCATCTAGTTCCAGAGATGGTAATGTTTCTTGTTTATTCAGTGTTGTGTCCAAAGTATACCCTGTTAACATTCAGACCTATTAACTATATATAGGTTTTGAATTCCTATACAGGATGGCTAAATTTTTTTTAAATTGTCATGTTCTGGAATAGTTATTTGAATTTATTGGTTTCATTTCTGAACTATAGTTTACATTTTCTGAAGTAATGGTCATGTTGCGAGCAACTCTTCTGTTCGAAACTACATTGAAAATGTACTATGTTTAAATTTTGTGACCATGTTATTGTTGACCGTAATCACTAAATTATTTTGTTAATTAGAATTACTTTTTATTCAGGAACATTTTGCATGCTCTATGTTACAGGAAATGGACACGTCGTGACTCTTAAGTCGCATTGAACGTGGGCCATGGTTGTTTATTTGTGCAGGTCGTGGAGGCTGGTGGTGGGATAAGCTCCATTACTATTTGAACTCCTCGATTGGCGCGCAGGTTCCTGACTATTCGGCTTCAGTTGAGGTGGTGCGGTGTGCTCTGCCTCTATTTAAGGCACCGTACCGTAGAGGTATCTCCTCCTCCATCACCCGACTCTTCGGCTTTCTCCTCCGCTCTCCTTCTGTTCCCTCCGCATAGGTTAGGTCTTGCTCTTGTAATGGTGTTATTGATTCTTTTGTTTCTGGTTTCTTGCAAGTTTTTGTTGCGTGTTCGATCTCTATTGGTGCGCATCTTGTTGTATGACTAAGGAATGTGGGTTTTGCTTCATCTAGGGTTAGCTTTGGTTACATGACTAAGGATTGCGGGTTATGTTGGAACCATTTCAATGCGGGTTCTCTTTTGATTGTATCTTGTTTACAACATCATTAGAACCGAGGATGTGGTATATTGTTTCCCCCATATGAATGTCTGCTTTTTAATGTCTTGATTATGGCTCAGGGTAACATGTTTTCGGTGTTCATTTCCATTGGTGTTTTGGATCTGTTTCGATACAGTTCATATATTTTTACGAATGCCAAATGTTGTTATCTAGGGTTTTGTTCTTGACATGTGATGCAAATGCCTGTTGGATGGTACGGATGGAATGTTTTTAATATCTTTTGTTAATGATTAACTTTTCCTGTGTACTTGTTTCACTGTGGACTGACTTGAACCTATTTTCTACATGAACTCTGTAACAGAGTTTGCTGCATCGGTGGTGTCAACAGGTTCTTGTTTTAGGTTCAGATCCCCTCCCTTGTTTGTGGTAAGTGCATGAATGCTTTGTTTAATATTATGGTGTATCTACTTTGGTTTCTAAAGTAGCACTAATATTTTATTCTGCTTTGCACTAAAATTATATGCTGGCATTAATTTGTAATATTAGTTTTAGTTCACTGAAATTTCTTGTGTACATCAGTTTCTTGTTTCATTTGTTTTCTGATTATTGTAACTGCTTGTTTATTGTTGAAGTTATGATATATTGGCAGTTCAACATTGCTTAGAATGTAACATATTTGTCATTTGTTTATTTATGATGGTAAATTCTGATTTTTGTTGAAGTAAATTATGTTTGGCAGATCAACATGACCACGAATTTAATTTTGATGCTTCAATTTTAACTGAGGTTGTGGTTAATAGCAACTTTTTTTGTAGGAAAATGCTTGACTTAAGAGAAAAGTATTGCTGATGGCAATGTTTCAATGCCTGTTAGCGTTGCAATGTATCTAGGTGTGGAGTTTGGTGAGGTCAAAAACGTTCTTTACGTTTGCCACTGATGGAGGCTGGGAAACTAGCCTTGTGTTTAGAGTTATTAGGGTTACTGCTAAATCCTAGGCAATGGTGACTTTAAGGTTGCTGTTCTTCCCAATGGAGAAGTTTTTTGTTCTTGTTCCTCAGTTTCTGATGCTGAAAAGCTGCATAACAAAGTCGAAGTCTTTCAATAGCGGGTACCATTGGATACAGATTGGTCAAAGAGATATTTCGTAGCTTGTTGACATAGAGAACTTGACTGAAGTTGAGGATGTTGTCGTAGAACTACCAGAGCCTGGTGTTCCAGAGGCTGTTCCACATGGTGATGATGACAACAAGAAGAAGCGCAAGTTAGATGAGTAGGTTATGTGTCTGTCGTAGTATGAGACGGCCTGATGTTGTTCCTGTCAGATGACTTTGCATCA
>RWGY01000034.1:4549204-4567900 GCA_007726485.1 Eragrostis curvula | reverse complement strand
CAGGGTCTCAAACGAATTTCAGTTATAATCATTCAGTTTCTACCTTATGTGCACAATCTTAGGCAAAAAATGTGCACCACTAAGCTGCTGCAGAGGCGAATTAAGCAAGGTCTGCACTCGGGTGTTAAGAACTCTAGCTTCGCCACTGTACGAAACACATGGTACTTTAAATTTTTTTAATTAAGCCATGATGCGTCGCTATCATTCTCATCTTGCCGATGAAAACCTTCCGCCTTTTTTAGTCAAGAATGCGATACCACAGCCCTTGCCTCTTTTTGTATCAAGTTGGGCCCATGTTTCGACATGCCATGCATGTAAGACGCAAACACTTTGAAAAGTTAGGAAATCGATTCGTGGCCAGACCACAATTCGTTAGGGCTCTCCTAGAAGAATCTTATCTGGTGATGAACATTGCTCATCTTCAAGAAATTTCTTCAGATCTGTGTTGAGTCCACTTTTGCGTACACCACTTTGCTTGGCTTCCGAGTTTTTGGGACGTAGATTTTCCCTCTGAATATATATTGCCGTCACTTGGACTCCCTTGTTCTTCGGAGCTCTCTGAATTTAGATACTCTAGCTTTCTGATGACGCAGAAGTTCGAACTTGGGACGAAATTTGTTTCTTATATGACCATTGTTTGTTGATGGGAATTATATTTCCTTGAGGGTCCTTCCACCAGCCTTTGCATTACCGTCCCGAAGGGCTGGTCGCACGTGGCTGCTTGAAGCTGCCTGTCCTTCATAACTCTATCTAGCAATACTTGATATCGACTGGCTACCGTTCTAGTTTATGACAGCTGGGCCCCGCTGTGCAGCAGAAACTTTATTCGGGTCTATGCTGGCGTCGCTTGCTCTCATGCTTGATTAGTGTGCTTTCGGCCGCATCCTGCTAGCGTAGCTCGATGGACCTTCGGTCGAACTTGGACCTTCGGTCGATTTTACATGGGCCTTTGGAATTAAATGCAACCATCTGAAACGGCAGTGAGTAAATCAGCGAGTTTCTCCAAAAAAAAAAAGTGAGTAAATCAGCGAAAGATGACTGTCCCCAAACTGAGCCTTCGGGCGAAGTCATACACAGGCCAGGACCTCCTTAACCAGCTGGGCCTTATTACTTTTACCATCTGGACTTTTCACGTGCATGCGAATGCATGCACCAGTTGCGAATCTTGAGCGCACCAGATAGGCTGTCATCTTTTCTCAAAGCCCTTCCAACTTGCTTCGCCTGACGCTTCCTTGTATGTTTATACGCGTACATGCGACATCACGTACGTGCTTGCTATGTAAGTACCCAGGTCCAATCTTCTGGAGTCTGAACATGAGCTTCTGAAACTAAAGTGGGATTTTATTTTTTTGCGAGACAAAACTAAAGTGGGATTTGATACATGCATGCACGTTGTCTGAATATGCTGTGTTTTTTGCACTTTCTCTTCTCATGTGTGATCTTGGGAACGCGGGCATCTTTTGGTAGTGCAGCTCGTAGCTGCTTTGAGCCAGCGTGCCGCCTTTCGTAGCTGGATTCGACCCCTGTTGCTCCCTGGTCGCAAAGACACCCATTTCGATGATTCTGCCCGTATGTACATGATTTGGTTAAACTCTGTGGTACTTAAACCATCAAAATTCAAATCCTTATTAATTTTATTGTATCAAATGGGCCTATTTCAGTGTCCATCGAAACAGATGAAATTTTGGCTGATATAAAAATCCCTGCCAGGCTGGTACTTCCCTGTAATGTTATGTCTGGCACATGAAGTAATCAGGAAAAGAGTACAGTGGATGAAGTCCACTAGGGACACTATATAATGATTGGCATGCTGGAAATAGTATATCAAACATATAAATTCTCCCACGTGCGATGAACAAGGGCCCCCTCTATTACCTTAGTTAATATATTTTTGTTTAATTGTGCATTCGCCGTCGGAGTAAGAGCCAGCAGAGAACGAAGAATCTTCCAGCTGCTCTTAAAGAATGACCCAGGCAAGGCACAAAGTGATGGTTTGGAATAAAGTAACCTATGCTGGCCGGCATCTATTAGGAACCTTTGGATTACTTTGCGCACCGATGACGATGAGGGAAGGAGCAAACCGAAGGCACAAAACAAGAGAACCATTATGGTACATTACACTGGTACTAGATATATACTGATATGGAGCTAATCTAGCCATTGGTTTATTAGGGTAGTTTTGTCACTTGCCTGTTTGACAAGAAATTAACATGATATCCCGCACGTCCTTTGTGTCCCTGTCAGATTCCATTCCCCTCCGAACCAAAAACAACGAGGTCGATTCTTCCCTGGCGATGCAAGTCATCAAGGATGCTGCGTCCGGGGAGATTGAGACCACGGTTCACAGTTTCGATCATACCGGCAGGTACCAGTATTTTGGTCATATCAGCCATTCTGACGCCGGTTTTCTTAGGGTAAAGGATGAGTGTGGTTGATCCCATCCAGGTCAAGGTCGCAACTGAGGTAAGCAGCGAGGAGGCTGATGAAGTCGTTTTTGACGGTAGGCTAGAAGGTACGGAAGAAACCAGGGCCGAATTCGTCCGGCTGTATGCTCGAGTTGGCGTTCATTCCCCAAAGTGCTTTTCAGATTTCGTCTACGTTGAAAGAAGAGGACAGTTCCCTCATCCACAGAGTGGGCTAGACAGAGGTCGTGGTGGGAGAAGGCCCAAGATGCGGGAGACACTGAGCCCAACAGAGAGCGGTACAAGCTATGGAGGATGTCGATTCTGTGTTCATGGCTCGTGAACTCGACACCGTCCTCCTCCAAGATCCTACTGGAGTAATACAATCAGCAATTACAATCAGTACGATATACTTGTTAACCAGTGTGATATATGGAGCGCTACAATCAGCTGTTGAAATGTATGAAGTTAACCTGAATTGCTTTATCAGTTAACTTGAAGTAGGCTTTTGGGCCAGTGCAAGAACAGAGCAGCAAAGTAATACACGAGGCAATGCAAGTCGCGTGCCAAGGAGTGCAATCTCTCGCGGCATCCCCGGTACGACCTGGCTGATGCTCTCCTTTTTTTTTCCATTTCACTTTACATTGCCCCATCAAGTCCGCCAAAACCCTCAATTTGAGCTTCCACGGCCTCCAGCCAGCTTCTCCCAATTCTGCCGAGACCCCCGGCACTCACCGAGGATGATATTGTCCTTTTGGGCAAGTCTAATAAGTGTTGGGGGAATGGGCCTAAGGTACATAGGAATGTAAATATTGTAGCCCACCAAGGGTGGAGGGGCTTTACACTCTCCCCTTCCTATAAATATGAGACCTCTAAGGGGACTGGACCCTAGTTGATAACATAATACTTGTCTCATTCCTCATGCCTCTGTCTGGTTGGGGCCTCGCCTCTTGTATTTCCCCCCAAAAAGAAGCTAGTAGGCCCTGACAAGAAGTTCTTCAAGCAAGAGTAGACATGCCTCCGCTTTCACTGCACCCAGAGTTAGAGCTGAAACATATATCGATATACATGGATGTGACGATGAGGACGGCAAGCAAACAGGATCATGGTAGCAACGCCAGCCCTCCGGAAGAGGGCTAGGAAATTATGTCATTACATCAGCAGGAGTTGGTAGGGAAGAAGAGGCAGCAGGATCATGGCCACAGCAAGCGAATTGCCCTTAGCTATCCGCTGCTGGTGATCATATTATACGTGCGTCAGACTAAGATATACAAGAAGTAACGAATCTAGTGAGGAACCAATATTATAATTCATCAATCTGGTGATCATATTATAATTCATCAATCTTATTGGCCTGCAAATCATATATAGACGTGGACACATAACAGTAAGTACTAATGGGCGGACGCGGCCCGCCCATGCATATTATTCTCGGGAGGGAGCTGGAGGCACTACTGTGGCCTGGCTCATTTTTATTTATATAGTTTATTTATTTTTTCAAGCTACGTCACCACGACGCCACTCACTAGATTCCTCTGCTTTTGGACGGCGCGTCATGCATGCATTTGCCTACTAGTCCGGCCCGTGGCCGTGTGTCATCTTTTCCAGGTTGGAGGTGCTCTGCCACTGCATGATCGCATGAATGGCGGCCTGCATATCCAAGACAAATAGAGAATTAGAGATCGATCTATGAGGCTGGATTCATAGATAGATGTAGGTACATACACATAAAAATGTATACATACCAGGTAAATGTCATGCTGCCTTGCACGACAGATGCCCCCACGCAGGACGTTAGCAAGATTGCCGGCCTCATCATCTTGGTGCTGATGGTCCAGCTGGAAAGCTGGTGGTACGTCTGCGTCCAGTTTGCACCACAGTTGGAATAGCTTGTTGATACTGTCCAAGAGCCCGACGGCGTGCTCGTAGACAGCTCGGTCTTCCCCTCCTTGTTCATGTGCTTCCTTGAGCGCCAACTGCCTGTGGACCTCCTGCATCATCGCCTCCATCGCTGGCGTGCGGAACACGGCTTCCGCCGGTAAGCCTGTAACCGTTGCACGCTGCATATAATGGCTCGACAGCCATGAGTAGATGCATCCAACACCCAAGCCCTCCTTGAGGATGCCCACCATCGCGTTGATGTCAGCATCGATGCTGCCCAGGTCAAGCAAGGCCCTCGGGGTGGCTGCATTCCAGGATTCATCAGATTGCTTGAACTCCATCCACTTCCTCTGCAGCAAGTTGGCTGCAATGGACTGTAACACTGGGTCATCAACACTGCCTTTCTCCTTGGCACCCCCAGCATCATTCTTCAAGGCCTTCAATTCCTGTAGGACGCCTGTGAGTAGGTCCACCACCTTGAACCGGACTATCTGCTGCAAGACAAAGGGGAATAGAGGGCATGGGTTTGCAGGAAGTGATCCACCCGAGGTCGCACTACAAAGAAATCGGGGTATTGCCACCACTATGTAAGAAGGGCTAATACCAGACACCAGAACTCGGAGACGCGTTTTTGAAACGCGTCTGTGGTGAACGATTGCAGACGTGTATCGACCAAACGCGTCTGCTATATGGTTATTCCCAACAAAACGCGTCTGCTATACGTCAATATAGCAGACGCGGCGCAATAAAACGCGTCTCCTGCCACACGCAAGTCTTTAGCAGACGCGTTTCCCCGATACGCGTCGCCAAACGAAAGCACCCGGACCCGAAATTTTCTTTCGTTTCAGCCTATTCGGCGTTGTCCTCGCGTCCGCACGCCCGATGCGACTCGCGAGTCCTCGCTCCCAAAGTCCCAACACAGCATCTCACCCCTTCCCCTCCCTTCCCTCCCGCCACCCACCTCGCCGACCGGAGCCGCCCGCGCCCCACCTCTCCCTCGCCGTAGCAGCTGCGCCTCCTCCTCTTTGACCCGAGCCGCCGCGCCCTCAGCTCGCCGGAGCAGCCGTGCCTCCACCTCGCCACCTCGTCGTGCCTCCTCGTCTACCCGAGTCGCCGCACCCTCACCTCGCCGGAGGCGGAGCAGCTGTGCCTCCACCTCGACCCCGACATCGCGCTTGCTCCTCGTCGACCCAAGCCACCGCGCCCTCCTCGTCCAAGCAGCGTCGGCGGCAAAGGCCCTAGGGTTAGGGTTCAAGCAGATCCAGCGGCGACTGAACAGGTGCCGGAGCTGATGTGGGAGAGGACGGATCCGGCGGTGTTGGAGCTCCAGCACTAGTCTCCCCACATCCCCATCGTCATCCCAGGTAATATCGAGGGGGGGGGGGGGGGGGGGGGGGTCATGGATTGAGGCGGGGAGGCGCGGATCTGGCGGCTCCATCTCCATCAGGTGCTTCTCCGCGGCAGCGAGCAAGGGTTCGGCGCGACGGCGCGGCTCCCCAACGTCGGCCTCGTTGTGGCTGCCGGGTGGATTCAGTTCAATCGATCCGGGGGAGCATTGGGTCGCGGCTGCCGTCAGCCTCGTCGTTCGGCTGCTTGGCATGAGGATGCCGCTGGATGTGCCGATGCAGAGCAGCCAGAGGAGCAAGCAGCGCTAGGCTTGGATTCTTCAGCCACGCCTTGTCAGGTTTGCTCACTTGCTCTCCTGCATGTTGCCTGTTCGATGAAATTGCTGAATGAGCCCAACGTACATGGTTCCCTTTTATTCTGAATAGTTGGTCAGTAACTGTTATCTCTCCAATTTTTTTGCATGAATAGTGGAATGCCCAGTCATGTCGTTTGTCATGCTTCATCATTTGTTATGTACGAATGCTTCACAGTTTCTTGTTATTAGGCTCGAAGAAAACCTTGCAGTGATGTAACAATACTTGCGTTATTCCTTGCCTTGTTCCCTGCCAATGCGATGTTCCCTGCTAATGCGATGTTCCCTGCCTTGTATCCTTGTTCACTTTCTTCAAATCTTTATATTCCTGATGTCATATTTTCCGGCTTATGGAAGCCTGTCCTCTTATACTTCTCTGTTGTAATCTGTAACAGAGTCACACAGGCCTTTTCAACCTATGTAAAATATTGTTCTGGTTGCAGTGAACATCAGGCTTATTATGGAGAACTTAATGAAGGTTGCTACTGGCCTTTTTCTCATCTACTATGATCGTTTACTGAAAGCATATTGCATTTTTTTCAGTTCATTGTCACGAGTGAATCTACTATGATCGTTTACTGAAAGCATATTGCATTTTTTTTCAGTTTATTGTCACGAGTGCAATTTAGTTAACCTACAGCCTAAATTACCTCCTAAGATGTGAGTACCGAGCACTATTCTGTTGCTGAGAGGTTATTGTCATGTGTAGGTACATCTACCTTGTGTAGGCTCTGTTTAAGATAATCTTTGGTGATTCAGTGTACAAGAACTATCAGACTTTTGTTAGCTAGTGTGAAATGCCAGATTTTGCACAATTACTTAGGAGCATATGGAAGTCAATGGACAATTCTACTACTATAATCCTAACTTTTTGTTGTACTTTGCAGAGAGGACACATGGATATTCCTCTTCAACAACATGTCCCTGGCGATCGTTCTTCAGTGTGGTGAGATCACCATTCCCTCCTGTGCTTTCTCTGATATACTGCGCCTGCCATGTGTTTGACGTTTTGCCGCGGTGAGTGTATGCCCTGTTCCCTGCTTGAGACGTCCTCCTAGGCTTATGACTGGGTACGTAGCAACATCTGACCACTAACCATGCTACCATGCTCTGTTCCCTGCTTGAGACGTCCTCCTACCGGATCTTCTAGCATGCTACCGTGCTTTGTTTGTTGTTGATCAGACCACTAACTCAGTCGTGGCCATGGATTTTTTCTGGGTGGCTAACATGTTTCGTTGTTGGCTGCTTTTCATGAAGCTTTGGATTAGTCTTTGCCTTGCTTAGGTTCAGTGGACGGCTTGGATCATCTTATGTTCAGGATCTGCTCTGTTCTTGGTTTGATGCAGATAGTTGGAGTTCACTATAGAATCCGCCTACCTTGGTTTTAGGCAAGAACACGTGAAGTCTTAGTTCTGTTCTCTCTTTGGTTAGAGTTAGTGCAACGCTAGGGGCACTTCTCTCTTTTAGTTGAATATAGAGATTCGCTGATCCTAGCATTGTTGTCTATTTATCTGTAGCTTGAGGCATTTTTCAATTCATAGTAGAGGTAGGGGCAGGGCACTTTGTACAAAGCTTCATCTATGTTGCTACTTTCATAATATTCTCTTTTCTCTTGAGCATAATATTCTCTTTAAACTAGCTACATGTGTTTGCTCATCCTTTCTAATATTTCTACTTCTTTTATGTAATGTGACAGAGTACCAAAGTTTGCAATAATGGGCTGTTCAAATGCTAGAAGCAGGTCAGTTTGCATTCACTTCTTCTGAACTTGGAAACTGCCTTGCAAGCCACCTGACATTTAAAAAAGGAAATCGGAACACATGTAACTACTTGGGCAAATGGGCAGTAACGTGTTTATGTAGTAGTAACCTAAAATATGCCATGGTGCCATTCATATTTGATTCATGGGCCTGAATTCAAGTGGAATTATGCAAGTGCTAGCAAAATACATTACATTGTTGCATAGGTGAATACGCCTTGGGACAAAAGGCTCTGTTGTTGTTGTTGCATAGGTGAATACACACTGATCATGCATGCTTTAAACTAGCTATAATCCTAACACTGATCATTTTGGAAAATAATCCTAACATCTATACAGGACATTGTTTCTCCAGTTTTAAACTAGCTATTTGCCATGAATGGATAAAGAGGCCAAAAACTAATTACATATGCACAGGTAACAGAATTGCTTGTTAAACTTTGGAAGCTCGTGATAGTACAGAGTGCTATCATGCTTTACTTTGGGAGAGTCTTGCTCAGGTTTAGTGTCTTGTGTTCTCCTTCTAGCTGGTCATATATATTGGTTGAGTTAGCAAGATCTGCAAAATCTCCTTTCCAAGCCATATAGATCGGCAAGCAGTGTTGTAAATATTAGTAATCATGTATTGGCAAGCAGTATTGTATGTAATCGAATCACTGAATCTTTACATTGCAGAATCAGTATTGTATATAATTGATAAACAGGTGTATATTATTTTTTTTGTTTTTTGGATTGATCTTTGGAGACGCGTTTTAATCAGGACGAGTCTGCTACCATTGGTCATTGCAGACGCGTGTGCACAACACACGTCTGCTATGTATGTTCATTGCAGACGCGTTTTCATCTATGCGCGTCTGCAATATGGACGTGATTGGAGACGCGTTTCAGCAAGACGCGTCTGCTATCTGAGGATCTTTGCAGACGCGCATTTCCGCGTCTGCGATTAGTCATCTTCGCAGACGCGATTTCGGAGACGAAAAAAAATTTCGTATGCTATTTGCTTCAAGACGCGTTTGTAAAGACCTTTTCTTACATAGTGCACGAGCAGTGCTGCAACAACAAAATATTGGTTGCGATAGCTAGGTGTTATTGCAACGTTTTTCATACATGATTGCAATGTGTGGACATTATTGCCACAAAACAGCTTTCGTTGTAAGAGGTATGTGTTAATAGCCACGGTCAATAAAATGGCTGCGATAGATTGACATCTATTGCAACAAAACAATAATTGTTGCATCAATTTCAAAGTTTTTGTGGCAATACACAAATAGTATTGCCACGATTGTCTTGTCGTTGCAATAGATATATTATATTGCAACAAAATATTATCGTTGTAATTTTTGAAAAGTTCGTTGCAATAGAAGAAAAGTTATTGCCACAACAAAAGAATCGTTGCAACACGCAAAATCTATTGCAACTATTTTTGGCTATTGCCACAATTTTTCATAAACTTTTCCACATCATGAGAGATGATAAAGAAATAATATTGCCATTTATTACACAAATAGCAACACTGGTGTGGTAGTAAAGCATCTTCTTCATAAAATCAAGGTCTTGGGTTCAAGTCATGTCTAGAGCAGATTAAGGTGCAATATTTCTTCATTTTTTTCTTTTGCTAAATTTATTGCCAAAACTAAATACAGTTGCAATAACCACTTATTGCCACAGTTTGAGTCGTTGTGACTATTGCTGACCGCAACGTTTTATTTCGTGGCAACAGACATAGGTATTGCAACCAAACAAAAAAATGGTTGCCTAAGCCTATTGCCACGCTACTACTTGCCACGACAGCCCACGAAATGAGTTTTGTAGCAATAGTAGGTTATTGCAACCATTTAGGTCTTATCGCAACGATATTTCACCGTGGCAAAACCCCAATTTTCTTGTAGTGTCGTGTGAACTGCAATGGACACTGAGCAATTGTTAGTTGAGGTTGATGACTGCCCACCCGGCATATCCTTGTACGTGACCTTAGCAGTGATCCCACTCAAAGTGGTATAGTAGCCACGGTCCCAAGACCCACAAGTGTAACTAAAGTAGACGACCAAGTCCTTCACCTCCCCAGCACATAGCGTGCCAATTGAGATGCCTGATCCAGGAGCACCCCGGCGTGTGTAGCCTCCAGAGTTGACCCTTGTTATCTCCAAGCTGCTTGACGTGATGTCGACATAGGTGTCAAAGGCGACAATGGTCTTGAACCCAGCTAGGCATACAGCCAGCGCCTCCATGATGTTCTTGTCGAGCTGTTTATTGTCAGTGATGGAGGAATAGGTTCCATAAGATTCTTTGGCGATGTAGTGCAGCGCCTTTGGGTCAACCCTGAACAAGCCATGGTGTGGACTAGGTACTTTCGGAGGAGGGCTCGCATGGGGTCGGTGGGGGCAATACTATCGTCGCTCCACTTGAATTGGCTCTTGTCTACACCATCCGAAATGAGGATGATGTAGCCTGCACGCTTCTTATCAGCACGGTCATCCAGGAGCTGTAGTCATTGGTACAAAAAAAAAAAAACTATGAAACAATAAAAAAGGGAAAATGTGTTTTAACAAAGAATAGTCAACTCAGTTACAATATTATAATCATTGAAATTCGGAGCAACCAGTACACAAATCAGCACTTTTATTTTTCCATAAATTCAAAAGTAAAATTCCAAAATAACTCGATGTAGTAAAAATTAATTAGAAAACTCAGCAATCGGACATCTGTAGGAACTCAAATATCTAAAATTACTAAAGTAAAATGGATTTTCCATATATAGGAAGCGTAGGGAGTAACTACTTCCGGGAGTAAAATGGATTTTCCATATATATATATATATATATAAGGAACTCCTATGCAATACCTTGAGTACTGAATAAGCTATTCAGTACCCAGGCCACACGACCGAGCCACCCACGCGCATGCAACCAGCTACAACCTACACCCGCATGCCCAGGGATTTATTTCTCAATAATGACTCCTTAATTGTAGGATTAATTTCAATCCAACAAATTCTATACCATGCGACCCAGCCATATGCACCGGACTCCCAAGACCGAGCATTAATTTTAATACCAAAAGTTCACTACGTAACTAATGGAAACTAATTACCGGCAGCATTATTTTATTCCCTTAAATATTCCTCTATTTCCTCCTTCCGTCTCAAACAACTACTCATATAAAGACTGACGTGCACCATGCATCAGCGATGATGCCTGGCTCCGACGATGCCCATTAATGGCGACGCGCCTCCTGTCTTGTCCCTTTGCCGTGCCGCCGTGGAAGCGGTCTGCCATGGAGGAGCGACGTTGTCTGGTACAACCCCGAGGATCTGCTTCCTTAAGTACGTACGGATTCCTGATTATGTAATGCATTGATTTCTTCTGTTTAAAGTTCTTTTTGTTTCCCCGCAGCCCTGATCAAGGTCCCCTCTTTTTTCTTTTCTTTTTGTTTCCCCGCAGAATGTTGAAAAGCAGCGGAGACAATCCAGGGAGGAGCAGGTTCTGGATTTTACATGCTTGGCAGATTCGAATCTTTCAAAGTAGGGAGGAATTCAATCTACCATTTTGATGGAGCAAAAGTACCTGAGGTCGATCCATCAACAGGCCTTGATCTCTTCTATACCCAACTGCTATATCAACACGTCATTGTGGGCGGGCGAGTGGCGGGCCATAATTTCAGAAGATTTTAGTAGTTGATCTAGCATGTATGATATTATGATGTAATCTGTTGTTTGATTTGGCGAATAAAGTATAGCAGGTGCCTGTTGTTTGATTGTTGTCTGATACAACCCATGGCCGATAAATGGACACATGTTCATACTTTACGATTTTACATCAATACTTTTATGTTCCAACACTGGTGCATATTTATTTATGGTTCAAAACACTTGTTTTTATGTCTCGATACACCAACTCTTTCTAAGGCTCTTACGACGTATCACTAACCTCCGGTCCTTATAATAAAGCATCGTCATGGTGTTGAAATCCAGAAATTTATGAATCCGTGTAATGATTTTTACGTTGAACCTTACTAATATTTATGATTCAACATCTGTGAAACATGTGCCTGTAGTCTAATCGTGAAGGACTTCACATGAATATTTTTTATGGTTTTGACTAGAAATAATTACAATCAAAAGCAAGGGCTAGTGGGCCACACAAAGTTTCTCATTACCAGACCGCGTTTGAAAGTATTTATGATTTTGTTTGAAGTATTTGCAAAGAAACTAAATAAATAGTTTTACGGTTTGAGTTTATAGGCACATACATTTGCAAAAAGAGTTTATAGGCATATAAAAGTATTCCGTTGTAACAATAAAATATTATTAGATTTAACCATAAAATTTTATCTCGGGAGACTAAATATCATTACCTTACAATCATTGTTTAACCGTAAAAACCATGACTTGAGCAAGCGTAAATCTTATGTGCAGTCATTGTTTATGTGCAGGCACCTGCTTAATAACTCATGAGAGTAGAACTTTTATGGTTGTATGATAATCTTTTTACTAACAAAGATTGTGTCCGTAAAACTAGTATTATTTTACATTTACACGAAAAGGTTTTTATGGGCCCATGGACCCATGATCATAAAATTGTTTTGTTGCATATGACAAAACTACTAGTCAAATCGTACTAGCCTTTCTCAATGACACGTGTTAAGAATTATACTCTTGACGGATGTTTCTATAATTAAAATATGAGAAATTTATGATCTCAAATCACTAGTTTTACAACAAAAAATGAACATTTTAATTACTTACACATCTTGATATTGATGATTTCACGTCAGTGAATTTATGGTTTTATACATCTCGTGTCGACATGATATTAATAAAAAATACATTCAATCACTGAGGCTTCACAAGATAACATGCATGATGACTCCCTATGTAATTATAAAATGTGTCACCTTGAAGCAAATGAAATGGTTAGGTTCCTTGTAGTGGAACTTTTCCCACCTTCCCAAACTCAGCAAGGACGATGCATTTGTAGGTAATATTAGAGACTATGATAGTCGATATTGACACACATGCTGACGCAGACATCCAACCTCGCAACTTTTTATGGCCTGGGTGTTCAGAAAGTAATATTTATGCAAGTTTTTATGATTGAGACCTTTTGAAAGGCATGCTTGTAACTCGCGTTTTTACGACTTACCATCTCCAAAATTTCTTATTTTGAATCACAAGTTTTTATGCCTTAAATTTCCTAATCTTTATGACTCAACCTGTTGCCATTTATGCTCTCAACATATTTTTGGTACTCAAATTGCAAATACGTATCCACAAAATCATAAAAAACTCATAATCATGAGCATAAAATGCAAGTGTAGTACATGAATACATTTTTTCTGGCCGAGTTAGTCATGTTCCCTTCTTGAGTTATCTCCACAACCATAAAAACTGGTAATCACGTGAGCTCACAATCATGGCTGAATATCCGATCATGGATCTCAAGATGTAAAATGCATGTATCCAAAATTTAAAGTCGACGTTAATTAATGGATTGTAATAATATCGGTTCACTATATATATAGTCTTGTTGGGTTTTGCTTTGTGCCCCAAAATGCTAGTGATCTATTGCCAAAAAAGATTTGCAAATCAGATCTAGAGTTTGGTTTGCATGCATGCATAGTACAAATATGCTTCGATTTGGATTTGCATGCGTCCATAGTATTAGAAATACCTTTTTACAATCACACATGTGAGTTTCTATGCCTTGCTGGTTTATTACCCTTATGGAAGGTTTTAGCATCAAAGAAGTGCATTTTTATGATCACGGGAATAAACTTTAATTTTATAGTGCATCTTTGTGCCCTGAATCTCGTGTTGCAAAATGCTTTTATCTAAACTGTAAATTCCTCACATCACAATTGCTATAATGTTTTGTTTCGAAACATATTCATGTTGGGTTTTGTTAGGTGCACAAAAATGCTACCAATCCATTGGTGAAAACGGTTTGCAAATTGGATCAAAGAGTGACCTTTTATTGCATAAAAGAAAAAAAAAGAACACGTTGGTGTAGTGCTGGGCGGCATGGCAAGCTGGCAATCAATGAGTAGTATTGCTTTCCTTAATTACGTATAAGGGTGGTCAGAGCTGTAGTGCCGCCAGCGGCTTGGTGCTCACGCGCGCCTGGTTTGGTGCGCTGGTATGGCCTAGGTACTGAATAAGCTATTCAGTACCCTGGGTACCAAATAGCGCTGGCCATATATATACTCGCCATACTTCTCGCTAGCTTGCTTCAGGAGCGGCTAAGCTTTTCCCAAAATAAACCTAGTCAGGCGCATACGAGACGGGTTCCTATCGTCTTCCCAGGCAGTTCCACCCCAAGGGAACACTTCTCCGCGGTCACAGGGTCTCTCTGCCACACTCCGGGCTAGACCAAACACCGCATCGGAGGCTTCTCCTATAGGATCCCTAGCATAGGGACTCATCCCGTACGATCAAGACTAAGAGCACAGAGGGAATTTTCAAAGCATAACTCACTTCATTTCCACAAGCATAGCTTACATATGGCTTTCCCTTTCGGGAACCCCAAACACTTATTCAAACACGAGGGAGATGATTACCTTACAGGCGGGATATTACAATGGATGTACACACTCTACTATTACAGGTGGTGGATTACTACTGCTGGTGGGAGAGAGTGCTCGCTGGTGGATGGCTCGGTCGACGGAATGCGCTGATGGATCGATGCCTCTGCTCTGAACTCAGGAGCCTCCTTTTATAGCCGCGCGAGCAAAGTACTCTTCCTGTTTATTTAGGACACGCAGCCTTCTTCGTCCTGTATCAAGGACCTTATGTGGACGGTCTTCCTAGCGTCGAGGACACCAGATGGCTTGTCCATTTTCTTGCTTTGTCGTTTGACGATGCCTTTCAGTCTTGGAATGATGAGATTCTTTGACACATCATCTCACGGCGCAGATAATTTTGGTTGACATATGTACAATAGTAGCAGGGTTTATGCCTTCTGCTGTCTTGTTTCGAGACAGTCTTCAATAATTTTCCTGAGCATCATTAATATATGTTATAGATATACGTCTTCACCACGCTTCGGCCTTGAGAGTACACTCTCAATATGCTTTGAGAACTTCTTCTGAATTATTCAAATTTGCTTCCCTTTATAAATTAATTGGGTTCAGATTCTGGTTTTTGCCCATGCCCGGCAATATCCAACATATCTTCGTCTAAAAATGAATTAGTCCATTTTTCATCATATGACTTCTTTATTTCTTCAAATTTTTCATCTATTTCTTTCTTAAGTTCTTCTAAAATTTCCTTCTTTATTTCTTTCTTCCATTCTGGAGCTATTGATTCAAATTTCTCTTCGAGCTTCCAGTCAATATATTCACCATCCAAAGGGTCTACTCCTTTGATTACACATTCTTTGAATGTGGGTTTCTTGGAGGTACTGCCTTCTTCTTTAACCTTTGTACCCACTGATTCTTTGACCTTTGTTATAACTGGCACTTCAGAAGCTTTATTATTCATCAACCTATAGCTCTGAATGTAGTCTTTTGCAGCTGGCTCTATGTAATAATTTGGTACAATATGCAACCTTGCTTTGGCCAGTACTTCATCTATATCCATATATTTAGCAAATGATGGAGTTTCTTTTGAATACTTCATATCTTAGTTTAGGATGACGACTTGCTCAAAAGATGTATATATTCCAGGTCTTTTCCCATTATATAGGATATACAAAGGCTTTTGCTCAATCTTCTCAGGACATTCTGTTGAAGGTATCATTCCATTGATCGAATGAAAATATTCAGAAAGGCTATTTAATATTGCCAAAAAATATCCTTTATCTTCTTTCTTATTATTATATTGAAACCAGAAATTGTCCAACAAGCATTGCTGAACTTCATCTACAACAATATGATCTTTGGCCTTGAATTTGAAAGTATTCTGCGGGAAAACCCTTAATTTATTATCTAACCCAAAGGAGTATGATTCAACTTCTGCAAAATTCATCATTCTCTTCATCCCTGCAAAATAGATGAGCGTGAGAACAAGTCAGGCAACCTGTTATCCTTTCCTTTTATATGCTCAAAATTAACTTTGTAGCCATTTCCAGTAATAATATCTTCAAATAAAACCCATCTTCTAGTCGAGCTTTTCTTACTATTAATCTGATTATAGTATCGACATATCGCTTCACAATCAGTTCTAACTGTGAATTCCTTGAATCCAAGATATAGTCGAAACGCGTTTATTGCAAAAATTACTGCTAGGATTTCCCTATCAGTATTGTTCACAGTCTTTAACTTATAACTTCCTGAAGCATATCTACAAATTTTTTCCTCTGTCTTAGAAGAATATTTATTAGGCCTTTGTTTCAATATTGCACCCCAACCTTCTTTAGACGCATCAGTTTCTATAATAAAATAATTGTCATCTAAAGGTAATTCCAAGGGTTTCAAATTCTTCACCTTTTCTTTAATTGCCCTTACTAATTTTATGTCTTCTGAGTTAAAATATTTCTGACCATTTTTTCTTAATTTTGCATATAATGGCCCAGCAAGCTTTGCTAAATTATCAATATAGTTTCTGGCATAATTTACAGTTCCTAAAAATTGCTGTAGAACTTTCTTATCATTCATAGCATCGGGAAACTGTAATATTTTCTTTGCAATATGCTCTTGTAAATAAATTTTCCCTTCTCCTATTTCATGACCAAGAAAATTGATTCTTTCTTTGCATATTTCCATTTTCTTTTTAGACAATGTTAAACCATTATGCTCTACCTTTCTAAAAAATACTTCTAAGTGGGCAATATGCTCTTTGTAAGTTTTAGAAAAAACTAGCAAGTCATCAATGTAAACTAATATAAAGTCTTGATTTTCATTAAAGATATTCTGCATTTTTCTTGAAATAATGCTGGTGCATTCTTTAATCCTAATGGCATTACAAGCCATTCAAAATGCCCTTGGGGACATGTGAATGCAGTCCATGCTATTGATTCTTCTGCCATTTTAACTTGCCAAAATCCTGCCTTTAAATCAAATTTCGAAAAATATCTGCTTCCTTGTATTCTATTGATCCATTCTTGCTTATTTGGAATGTTAAAAGCATCTTCTATAGTGTTATCATTTAATCTTTTGTAATTAATAACCATTCTAGATTTTCCTCTGACTTCTTCAGCATGATTTCTAACTATAAATGCTGCGGATCTGTGTGGACTTCTACTTTCTCTTATTGCTTTTAACTTTAACAGCTCTTCAATATGCATTTTAAAATCTTCTATATCTTTTGGAGTGGCTTCAATTGGAGCTGTTTTAATTATATAGTCTGGGTTTATAACATTAATTTTGCATAATATGCCATTTTTCTCCAATGTTTCATAGGAATTTCACCAATAATTTGAATATCTTCTAGTCTTTGCACAATCCTTTCTATATCATTTTTTGACTTTATGTCTCTATACCAATTTAGTGCAAATGATTGTAAACCAATACATTCTATATTAGAGTTTTCTATGTAATATTCTTCTAAGGTTGTACTAAATTCATAACTTTTGTGTTCTTCAGGAAGACCTTCGATAATATGTGATAATATGTGATTCAAGAGATCCCACATCAATGTTGCAAGTTGTTGGGTTTAGGTTCTACATACTTTCGAACTTCAGAAATATATGGCAAATATCTTGGAGTGGAAATGAATGGAATTCCTGTTCATGTATGATTGTGGTTTGTACAGATTGTTGTAAAAACCCTTAGTCCAATTATCATGTCATCATTTTCATGGGCAATCCCTTATAGTGATTCATCTATTAGGTATCTTGTACCATTTATGTATGCTTAAATTATATGCTAATTGATTATGAATCTTTCTTATGCCCGACATATCCGTAGATGTTTCTGCTTTACTATCCTCTATAGTGTGTACTATTTCAGGGCATCTGGTAAATATTTGTCATGAATAATATTTTTAGCGCATCCTGTATCTACTAATGCTAAACACTTTATAAGTACATTATGGCTTAATTTTATTTTTACTGGAATTCTTATTCCTAATATATCCTTGAATGGTAGTTTAACTATATATTTGTTTCCAAAGCTTGTTAAAGCATCTTTTAATTGAATCATTTTATTACTCTTATTGTCTTTTATTGTTAGATTTTGTTCTTGGCATTCGATGTTTCCCAACATTCGTATCTTCTCTTTGGTTTTACTTCAAGTATCGCCTTAGTTCTCTTACTCTTCTTCTAATTTTTAATTCTATTTTTAATATTCTCACTCTACTAGAGAGTATTCTATCTTCTGGTTCAATTCTACTTCATTTTTCCAGCTTTGTTTCTTTGCTTTCAAACACTCAACACATGCTTGTTCCAGACCACGCCTGCAGGTTGCTCTATTATCTTGACTTCGATAATATTGCAAAAGGCACATTTTTATATAGTCTCCTTTTCCTCTCTACCAATCATGTTCACAAACTGCCTGTTCATCATCTCGATTTTTAAATGCTAATTCATCTACTAAATCCATTTCCATCATCGCTTGTTTCATATTCGACTTCAATGTTTTCCATCATCAGTTTCCAAATAGAAATATTGATTCATCGTCTTTTATTTCATCATCACACATTAATATGTTCTCATTTACACTATCTATATAAATACCTTCTCTTGCTCTCATATTGTTGCTCAGAGTTCTTTTTGGTCTTTTTAGGGCAAGTTTTGCTTAAATGATCTGGTGAATTGCATATAAACACTTGCATGTTTTATCATAATTCTTTCTGGATTATATCTCCTTACATTTCTTTAATGTAAGCATGGGTGGTCTATTTATCATATCCTTCTAAGAAATACCTTCTTTTTGTCCTGGATTGTTATATTTTCTTTGAGGTTATAAATTTTTTTATTTCTAGATCTTTCTTCTCCATATGTCAAAGGTATTTGAACTATTGTTATTACAAAATTGTATCTTAATGCTCATTGATCTTTGAGCCTGTATATATTACATAT
>RWGY01000034.1:4464667-4549179 GCA_007726485.1 Eragrostis curvula | reverse complement strand
ACAAGCCATCTGTGCAACAAAACTATGCAATCGAAATATCTTTGCATGCCTTTTGTTTTACCTCCTCTGTTCCCTTTTCTTTTCTCTGGTCTACCATTCTTAATTTCTCTTCCTCCGATCGTGGCATGAAGCTATGTACAACCAAGCCATACTCTTTGCTGCTACTCTGTCGTTCTACTCTCTGTTCATTTCTATAATTTGTTTGCAAGCATCAAGCCACTTGCATGCAGCTTGATTTCATTTTCAATCTTCTTTTCTTTCTTTCTCTTTCGATGTTTGTAATCAAGCTAGCTGCACCACAACAAGCATCTGATCCTTTCTCGAGACCCATTATCTATCTATCTATCTACATATATGTCTTTCTTTCTTCATCAATGTGCAGTCAATCCAACAGACTTTCGGTACCACCACCCAATCAACCTTTGTCTAATTGGTTTTACTTTCAAACTGGCCTTCTTGTAAAATATACACCAAGTCCATCTGCACCGAATGTTGCAACTTGTATATCCAACTATTGTCTAGACTTGCTATTACATTTTACCCTTCCCTCTTGGCCCTCTCTTTACCTGCAAGCTAGTTACAAAGAAGCCATGGCAAATCATTGTCGTTGTCTAGACGTTCTCTTCTTTTTGCCGCACTTTGCTTGAAGCCTAGCTACAACCTCTTCAATTTAGCTTCAACCTCCAGCCATAGCTCAAATGCCTTGGCCTTCTGTCGTGTCTTGATAGTCAATTAATCTTTCGAGCAACTCACGGTGATGTTAGGGAAGCATGTCAACATGGCTCTTGCCATATCCCACATATTTTGTATCTCATCAACAGGATCTTATTATTTTGATCATTCCTTATTTCTTTTTCTCTCCATCGGTTTGCACCCAACCGTTTCATTCATTTGTTTATTTTCTATCTCTCGTGACTTACTTTGTAACCTACATACGTAGCCATATTAGAACCCAATGTTGCACCACAGTTGGTGTTCACCCTGGTCCATCAAGAAAAATCAGTGTTCAGATTCCTATCTCGCCTCTCTTATGGAAATCGGGCCTCCCTGCCATCTGTCTCTATCCCTCCAAGCTCCTCAACATTGTCTTTCGACTCCGTCCCACCGATGTGTGCATCTCTCCATGCATCGTTGCTTTGGAGAACACACTGTTATGATAGGATCCTACAAATCCCCTATAGTTATCATGTTATCTCTTTTGTTGTTGTATCATAATAGCATTCAAAATCAACCGTTTAATCATAACATCATGTGTTCTTGTTTATCTATTTCCAGCCATATATATACCACCAACAAATCTATTTATCCATTCTATAAACTCTTTACCAGTCATGGTACCTCGTGGCCTTTGTATTGGCGTAACCATGCAATGATATTATATTATTTTAATTGCCAAATTTATGTTGATGCAATGGCAGGTGCACATGTCATTTGTACACAACATAAGGTTGGATGTTAAAATAATGCATATATCACTTGTGCGTCTCATGTCTTATACCTAGTCAATAATCTTTCATATCATTTAATTATGATCCCTTGGCATGTCTCCTTTCTCCTCCTTTATCTTCACTTTACTTGTCAAGATCTTTTAGCTACGCTCGTGGTTCCAATAACCAACTCAAAATCGCACCTCACCTCACCTCTATGCATATTCGTTCTGACCCCATGAGTCATGCTATTTCCTTTTATAACGTCACCTCCCGTCTTCTATACATTCATTCATGTCGACATAATGTTCTTCACATTCTACACCCAAGATATGATTCCATCCACATTCATACCACTTACCGTTTTCTCTCAAAAGGAAAGAAAAACATTATTTAACGCTTGATAATGCACTTTTCTTCCCAGTCCCCATTTTCCTTTCATCATCACACCCTCTCAACATCTCCTATGAATACCTGGGCACCTACCCACGTCCTTCCCATGGCCCCAAGGCCTCTTGGGCCAAACACTAAGGCAGCCCACCCTCATCTCTCAACTCCCCCATAGTTTTCGTTGTTGTTTGGGCTGAGGCCCACTTTTCCTCGCTCCTCCCCACCTATGGGCCAAGCCCAAACCCTCTCCCAAACCCTAGGCCACCCCCTCTACATATATGGGAGCCTTCCCCACGTCCTCCTTGCCCTCCAAACCCCTCCCACGCCGTCAGGCTGCCGCCACGCGTCGCCACCCTCGCGTCCAGCAGCACAGTCACATATTGGCATCAACGTTCCGGCGATCCGTCTATCCAAATGCAACCAAATTTTGCCAGAAGGTGCGCAATAGAGTCCTCTACAATATATCCAAAATTCAGCCCAAGATCTGACCTGGTTCGACGGGGATCTAATTCGCAATGACTACTGCTCCTGTTCTGGATCTGTCCCGCGCTTCTGATGGTAATTGTTTTTCGTGTTCCAACCAATCCCTCTACTTTTCCGACCTAAACTCAAGACCATGTTGTGTTACAGAAAGTCTACTACATGTTCCCCAAAGGATTCGCTGAGATCATTTATGAATCGACCAGGAACGCAATGCCACCATTAACTGTTCCAGAACAACTCCATCTAGATCCAACCATTTGATCTCTTTGTCAGGTAAACCAGTGCCCCAATTATCTTGCGTCCAACATGTTCCACAACATTGCGCATATTTCTGTGGAAACCTTGTCCCAAAATATCCGTCCAGTCAACGGGAACATGCACATTTCATTTCGTGACTGTTTCTGTTTTTCCAGATTTAGTGTTTAGTCTTTCAAACGTCATAACTTTTTGCTCGTAACTCCGTTTTAAGTGATTATTGCGCTCACGTGATCGTAGGCTTGAGAACTATCATTTAGTACTGTTATTAGAGTAATTTGATACTGTTTGGTGTACTGTTTCTTATTCCTTGTGCGTTGTGTGCTTTGCATGTTACCGTTATTTAGAAACGCGTGTTCGAGAGCTAACAAGATGAAGACAGAGAACATGAAGACTCTGAGCAGTAGCACTTCTTTGAGGCAAGTGCCCTTGACGCATCTTGAACCCAATTCTATCTCCCTCTAGTTTACTTCATGCATTTGCGTTTAATTTGAATCCCATGTGTCATTTACCTTGTTCCTATACTTTTTCCTTGTCGCCCGGGTGTGGTAGAGGTTAATGATAATGTGGATGCGTAGAAATGCTTAGCTTGCTGTCTTGGGTGGTTAAATGATAATTTGACTAATAATCTTGACTAATGGTTTCACTTGAACATAATCTTCACGGACCGCTTAATCTTTTTAGCAACATGGAACTTAGGTGATCCAAGCAGGAGGATGTTGATGATGGTGCGGGTATGCACATGTATCTGTCATGGTACTGTTGGTTTGTGGTTAGTACCTTCTTGTGATCATAAGGACCGGTTCGTGGAGCGGCAACCCAGGACAACAGCGCAAAGCACAGGGTTGATTATGGTAGACTTGGTCAAGTATTATGCTAACTTCCCAGTTTTGCCGGCGTTCATGGAAAGAGGGAGGAAGGGGTGCTTCCAAACTCAGGTGATGGAGGGGTACTCCTAGCCAAGGCGCAAGAGGGGGCTTCTGAAGGAAGGGTTACTTCCGCGGCGGTGGAACCTTAGCGGGGATGTTGGCAGGCTGGGAAGCGCTTTGAAAGGCCATGTGGTGATCTCTTGGCCTCACACCTTTGGTAGTGTGAAGGCAACATGGAGGTTTTAGTCACTGAATAGTGATGGAATCACCACCCTGTGGGTAAAGTTGTGCACCTCTGCAGAGAAGTAAAACTGTCATGACAGCCGTGCTCACGGTCAGGAGCGGCCTGGATCCTCACATGATTAGAGATGGATGGATGGATGGATATGGTTCTGGCGGGTAGCCATTTGGATGCTGCAAGTGGGTAACTTGTAGTATAGTTTTTGGGCGGGTAGCCTGTTTCGCTGCAAGGGGGTACCTTGTAGTGTCTAATTAATTGTTGGTTTGGGTTTTCACCTAGTAATTCAGGAATGCTTTACCTTTGGTTTAGGGTGCTTATTTCTGCAAGTTAACCTTATGTCAGTCTTTCTTGTTATAAGCTTGCATATTGCATATTTTCCCACACTTGCGGAGTACGACATGTACTCACGCTTGCTATTTCCTCTACAATCATGATATGCTGCTCAGAGAGTGAAGATGGACTACTTTGGAGATGGTGGTGAAGACTAAGCTTGTGGAGCCCCCGGTCGACTGCCTGTGGCGTTATGGAGTCTTCCGCTAGCGTTTGTATTTGTTTAGTCCTTTGAGACATGGTAATAATTATACGATTTACTTGTGACATTGGTTGTACTGTTACTTCATTTTGTCCTATATGTGTGAATCTTGATCCTGGGCACACATATAGATGAGCATTCGGTTTTGGCTTTAAAACCGGGTGTGACATGAAGTCCTGGAAACAGACGGATAGCTGTACTAGTGGGATATTCATCCCTGACTTACGACTCGATGGTAGGAAAAGGACTACTACTCACTAATACGCGTGACAACCAGCGTCTTCAGACGGTTTGCGCCTGCTGTGCACCAATTCTGCACCACATCCTTATCATAGAGGCCAGCTGCTGTAAGGTCTTCTCTCTGTTCTTGAAGATGCGATCATTTCTTTCCTTCCAAATGCCCCATATGATTGCCATGGTCAGTGAACGCAGTCCACTAGCCGCCTCCGACGATACAACAGTAGCGAGTGATCATACCAATCCGCAGTGGAATCCGTTACTGGCCAAGAGTCCGAGTCCAAGGAACGGCAGCGAGCCCACACACTCAGCTCCTTCCATAGTAAGCAAACCACCGGACAGGTTGCGAAGAGGTGGTGAGCAGTTTCAAGGTTGCGAATGCACATCGGACAGAAGTATTCAATGGGCCATTCTTGCCATAGCAACATATCCGCGGTCCACACCCTGTTCTGAAGAAGTAGCCACATGAAGAACTTGCATCGTGAAGGAGCCCAGGGTGCCCACACAGTGGAGAGCAGTGTTGATGCCATGGCCCCTTCAAACTGCATTAGATAAGCTGACCTTGCCGAATATTCCCCATTTGCAGTCAGTGTCCACACAATTATGTCATCCTCCTGAGCAGCCGCATCGAGGGTAATGTCGTCAATCATGGACCAGAGCTGAACATACTCGGCATATAGTTCTTCCGTCATGTCATCTAGAACATCTCTAATCCATTGCTGATTCTACAGAGCATCAGCCACAGTCCGGTTCTTCCTGCTGCTGTGCTTGAAGAGGGCAGGAAAGAGATGAGCGGGACACTGTCCTTGCAGCCAGCTATCAGTCCAGAATTTCACTCGCTGGCCATTGTTGACATGGACAGCAGTTGCTGCAGCGAATAGGTCTCTGTCCACTTGGTCCACCGGTAGCTCCATACCACACCAAGGTTTGTTGGGTTGGGTCCATTGAAACCACAACCAACGCAATCTGAGTGCCCTGCTGAAGAATTCCAAGTTCATGATGCCCAGGCTGCCTCTCTGAACCAGACGCTGCACACGCGCCCAATTCACCTTGCAGTTGCCACCATGCAGCCGCTTGCTCCCTGCCCACAAGAATCCATGTTGGACTTTCTCCACATCCTTGATTAATTTCTTATGTGGCCTGATTGCAGTAAGAAGATAGGTTGGTATGGCACTGAGCACAGATTTCACCATTTCCCTTCGACCACCTAGATTCATAAGATCTCCCTGCACTAGGCGCAACTGCCCTAGTGTTAGTGGATCGGCTGGCTATGCACTAGGCGCAACCGCCCTAGTGTTAGTGGCAGTCCCAAGTAGGAGACGGGGAACCCAACCCGAGGCCCTGTGAACGATTGCAACACCGAATCCAGGTCAATTTCTTCACAACGGATCGGTGCCACTGAGCTTTTGTGAAGGTTGACTCGCAGGCCGGTGGTGTCACCAAACTTTTGCATGATCTGTACCATAAGGTCAACCTCACTCTTGACTGGATTGAGAAATACCACTGCATCATCCGCATACAGAGAGATTCTCAATCTCGCGTGGCATCCTTGAAGCGGTGATAGGTGGCCTTCCTCTGTTGCAGCCTCAAGCACCTTCTAAAGTGTGTCTATTGCGATGATGAAAAGGAAGGGTGACAGCAAGTCACCTTGCCGCACGCCACGCTTGTGATGAATGGTGGGACTCGGTACACCATTAACCGAGATGGTAGAGGATGATGATGAGAAGAGTAGTGCCAGCCAGCTGATCCATCTTGGAGGGAATCCCCTATGCTCCAGCAGCTCAAAAATGTACTCCCAATAGACGGAATTGAAGGCCTTTGTAATGTCCAATTTGAGGAGAAGAGCCGGAGTTTTGGTCCATTGGTAAGCACGGGCAAGGTTGCGTACATACATGAAGTTGTCCTGCAAGGTTGCGTACATACATGAAGTTGTCCTGTATGCATCGCTTCTTAATGAAGGGGCTCTGAGAGATGGACACAAAGGAATCAAGTTTCTTGGCCAGTCAGATTGATAGGACCTTGGAGACCAATTTGGCAAAGGAGTGAATAAGGCTTATAGGCCGAAAATCTCTAACTGTCTCAGCCACCTCTTGTTTGGGGATAAGAGTGATGGACGCCGTATTCATTTTGTGGAGAGGGCCTGTGTTAAGTGAGTAGAATGCTTGGAAGGCACTGACCACCTCCGTCTTGATGATAGTCCAGCAGGTTTTGTAGAAGGCACCCGTGAAACCGTCAGGCCCAGGAGCCTTTTCAGCCGGCATTTGCTGGACAGCCTCCCAGATTTTAGTCTCGGTGAAGGGTAAATCAAAGCCATCAGGCTGTACAGGAGGCAGGTCGAATTCCTCCCATTGGAAAGTGCATGTGCGCTGTTCCTTCTTGCCCAGAATGTGCTAGTAGTGATCATGAATGGCCTTTTCCTTATCCTGGTGTGACTATAGGAGCGCTCCATCATCAGCTTTCAGGTGCGGAATGAATTTTTTGCGACGACGGGCATTGGCGTGCAGATGGAAGAACCGCGTGCATTCATCTCCCTCACAGATCCAGGTTATCCTCGAGCATTGGCACCATCTAGATCTCTCAACTGCTGCCAATCCCAGAGCCCTGATCTTGAGATCCTTCCTGAGCTGCATTTCCTCCTCTGTTAACTACTTTATGTCATGGGCCATGTCCAATTGTAGGATAATTTGTTGCGCCATGTGAAACTACACTTTGGCATCACTGAAGTGGCTGTTACTCCACTCCCTCAAGTCTCTGGCCACGTTGCCCAGCTTGTGATGAAGCACATTGAGGGCAGAAACACCAGTAACCGGTTTGTCCCAAGCTTTCTGCACAACATCTAAGAAACCATGAACCTTGGTCCAAAACTGCTCAAACCTGAATTTTGCCGGGCGTGCAGGCCAGTGTTGGGGGCACAAGAAGAGGGGATAGTGATCCGATGCCGACGACGAGAGCGCTTGCAGCCCCATATCTGTAAATAGGAGGTCCCATTCCTTTGTACAAAACACTCGATCTAATCTGACCAAGGTTGGGTCCGCGTGCTCCTTGCTCCATGTGTATTTCCGGTTATGCAGAGCAATCTCAAGCAAGTGGCAATGGTCAAGTGTCTTCTGGAAGGTACCCGTGAGTCGCCGGTTGAGATTGGTATTGTTCTTATCCACAGCTGCATAAATGAGATTGTAGTCCCCAACACAAACCCATGGCGTACCATCAGGCGGCTTCAGGCTGATCAACTCCTCCATGAATCTTGGTTTGTCTGCATCTCTCGATGGGCCATATACCACAGTGAGTAGAAAGGATTTGTTTGCAAGACACTGGGTGACGTTCATGGTTACCGAAAATTCTCCCATGGAATGTGCAGAGGCCGTAATATAATCCGAGTCCCAGGCCACTAGAATCCCCCTCGAGTTTGCACTGCCGGCAGGTAGGTAAAGTCAGCTAGCCGGTTGCCAAGAAATTCAGCAGCCAGCCATCGATCCACTGATTGCAATTTGGTCTCCTGTAGACACACAAACTGAGGTCAAACAGATTGCAACATCCTCAGAACAGCTTCATGTCTCGCAGATGAGTTGAGTCTGCGGACGTTCCAATTGAAAATATTAATTTGATCACTCATTGGGAAACCATTTGAACAACAAGGGCGTGACCCATCTGAACTGCGAACTGGAAATCACTAAGACAAACATAGCAACAATAGGCATACTCCAGTGAGGTCTCCACTGTTGTACCGCAGAGGAGAGCAAGATATGCAGCATTAACAGAACCACCCAAACAGAGGCAACAACAACTCTAAACTCCGGCCGAAGGCCACAACTAAAAGCAAATTGGTTGACTAACATTGGAAACTAGGGATACAACTGACATCAATCCTGCTGAGCCGGTCACTCAGTTAAGTACCACTACCTGGAAATTTGAGCAATTTGAGCCTGCAGATCGTGGCCAAGAGGTCATACTAGAAAAAGCTATGTACCACTACCTGGAAATTTGAATGCATCATTTTGCCATTCTAATGTTTTTCACAAATTCGCATCCCCCAAAATAGAAGCATCTGTGCAAATTTGTGCAATGCTAAAAGAAACGCGTGCACCTGGACGAGAACTGGCATGGTAATCAAAAATTTCAAAAAAAACTCCGTGGCAAATCCAATGTAATCCAGCACCCTTGATCACCGACATAGTCACAATGTATGAGGTTTCCAATATGCATAGTAATGGAAAATGAGTTTTTTTTTTTTGGGCACCGGGAGGGGGGTGTGAACATTGTTGCAGTGCTCGATATCAGAATAGGGTAAGAAAAGAAGAATATAGCATGCAAAATAGAGTAGCTAATTACACAGACTCGCTAACATGAGCCACTGCAACATGCACCCTAAGAATTGCTAGAGCAAGGTAAAGCGTCACACGGCTCTTGATGCAATATATTATTGGTAGCTACTACCCGTAGGGGGGCAGGTATCACATAAGGTGTAATAGTACTATTCATATGTTAGTTTAAAAAAAGTATTATTCATATATATATATATATATATATATATATATATATATATGTATGAAACTGCTATCCTGTGGTCGGCTACACAATATAATTATGATTTACAACATTGCAAACTGGTATTTACAACAATTATGCGATAAAAACTAATTTTATAGCACTAATACTATAGTAAATCTAAGTGGCTATATAATAAGCTATTATGTAGCCAGCCATATTTTACCCTCTCCATATTTATATATAGCCAAAAGCCTTATTTCTCAGCTTAACTCCGAACCTACACAACCTCCAGCTGGAGACTTGAGAAGCCAGTGCGTGTTTACGAGCTAGACTCACCTATGGCTCCTGAAGTTGTTCTTTTAGGCTGGGCGGTGCGTTATTAGTTCATCTTTCATTATTGTGCTGTTTGTATTTAATCCTTCTTTCGTTCTCTGTGGAAGAAATGTTTGCCGTGGATCTGGACTACAGCTTCTTGCAACTCCAGGCTGAAAGTCCTACACCTCCTTATGTTTTACCTCGATCTCCTTGTTTACGATCGTGTGAAGTTTTGTTCGAACCGTTGATGCTTGCTTTTATCTTTCAATAACACCAATTTAAGGGATTCTTTTTTACTACGATTGAATTTGCAACTTGCAGTATCAGTATGTAATAATTTACTTTGCTATACAAATGTAATCTGGGCACTAAATTCTGTTCCAATACGTTCCTCTAGCCGACTGAAGTTCTAACTTTATGAAAGATTTACAATTTTAGTCTGCTCACATCTTCTTCGTACGTCCTTATAAATGGTTATTAATTAAGTTGGTGTCAGAGTTTAAGTAGAATTCTTCTTCCCACGTGGCTGGTGTCTGTTGGCACATAAACTCCCCTTGTCCTTTATTTACTCAACTAATATATCATCACCGCCACCAATATATATATTAAGTTGAAAAGGTTCGATTGTACACCACTCGTTTACCTTGCTGAAGCAAGTAGTAGTAAATTTCTATTCTAACTCTAAAATTCAAATGCAGGTGAAGATGGCCCTGGAAAAGGTCAGAGTGAATGCTGCCACAAACCCCCCATACTTCTTGTAGACTACAGTCACAGAGCAAAATTAAATGGGACGGCAGTAGTGCCTGTCCAAGCACCCTGGTCTTAGCTAGCAAGTCGGTCCTGCAAGTTGCAAATTTGGACAGCAAGTGACCTCACACTACTGCAAAACAGATTTTTGGTGACTGTCCCGCCCTGTCACTAAATCCCTGAAAACTGTCACCAAGCTTCGTCGTGACAGATAACCGTCACAAAAAGACCGTCACCCTTGGTCGGTCACGAAATCGAGTTTTTCGTGACGGATAACTGTCACTAAACCTTTGGTGACTGTTTGGCAGTCACCAAAGCTGCCAGGACCCCAACTTCTCATCGACCTACATTTAGTGACGGTCAATTATGACGAGACCGTCACCAGTATTTCGGACGGAAAATAAACTCCGTTATGTCTTAGTGACGGCTGATCCAGCTGGTTTTGGTGACTGCTGACAGTCACGAAGTGTATTTTACAACCATTTACAGTAAACCGATTGGAGACAAAAGAGCAGTCATCAAATATCTCTATAATGTAGTCACCAAATGTGCTATACACCAGCACTACCTGGCCATTAATTATATAATGATATATTAGTTTAACACAAGCACTATACAAACCATAACTCCATTTCATGCAACAACGCATCGTAATGGAATTGAATTTCCAGATATTTTCAGGTTACAAAACAGTTCATTGTATCAAATACTTAAAGCAACCATACAAAGTTCTGCCTTTGGTCTGTGAAATACAACAAGAAACAGTTACAAGCTGAAACTTTAGAACTCTGTTAGACGCTTGAAATTCGTTTGCTATCTAGCTTGCACCAGGTCGCTGGAAATATGAATCTACAAGAAACATAAGACATGAATTTAGTTGATAATTTACTATATGAAACAAAGTCGAAAGCATAAAAGAAAGGAAAGGGAAATAATACTGGACCAATCTCATTCGCATTGATGCTATTCTTTTAATATGAACATGAAGTGTGTACTAATGGCTTGTTGATCCAGTTAATGAGGTACGATTCTTTAAATTCTAGTAACAACGATTTCCACTAGGTATGCCATACTTGCTTACTGAATCTGAACCTTAAATGATCCTTTGAGCCAAGGGACAACACACCATAGTTCAAGTATGCATTACTGAAATATGACACATGCCAGCAAAACAGCTCACTCACCTTGTTTACATGCATGAAAAAATCACTCAGCATGCACACCCTGCAGCTTGGAACTGTTTGAATCATCTATCTGTGACTCAGAAGTTCATTGTACATTAGGAAAGAATCTAGATTACTAAAAGAAATTATTGAAACTTCAAATATGCACTGAGCAGGAAGCATAGGCTGTACCATTGTTGCAATTTCCATGAAGTAAGAATGTTTTGTGGTATGGCAACATTAACCTTTTCACACACTAGCTGCAGGAATGAAAATCAGCATGTTATAATCAATTAACACATCATTAACAAGAAAAAGTCGTAACAGATCAAAAGACTCAACAACAGAACTCAGAGGATAGACAATAAGTTTACATTCATACTAGCCTAATCATGTCGCCTTTAAATACTAGAAACCAACAGAAGAACTCACCAGGTTTATAAGCATATGAAAATTGAAAACACATCCTCTTGCTCACAATCATTGGGACAATCTGTAGGTGATCCATGGGTCTCTACAAATGACAAAAAATAAGTAATGTAGACTACTGAATTCAAATCTTGAAACTACATTATGCATAATTATAAATTCAATATGTGATATGAAGCTGATTAAATGAAGAGTATTCCAGAAGCCATGAAACAGATGAAAATCAACATGCTAATATAAATATAGATCAGCACTTAGGTAGCTACGTTAAGTAAAATAATTCATCTTTATCTTTATGAACCAGATCAGTTTGTGATCTAATAATTTACCGATGCCTTGATAGAATTATGCAATATTTACGTATCTTAAGCCCTTGAGATAATACCTTGCCTAGGATTGACACCAGACAGGATTTAATCAATTAATAACCTAGAGGATTTGCAAGGGAAGAATAAAGTTAAGAAGTAAACACTAACAATATATGATACTTTGTTGCTGTTCCTAAGAAACCCAAAAATAGAATGAGGAACAACAAAGTATCCTGCACTTATCACAGGCACCAACCCGATGAATAATATATTACTAACTCAAGTGAAACTGTAATAAACTTCATAATTCCTACAAAGCAATTACATGTACTACTATCTAGGCTCAAAACCTGGTAGCCATGCTTACAGAAGAACCAATGTATAAACCTTATTCAGCTTCATCTTTGTTCTATTTCACAGTAACTTCAGGTACCCCTCTGATTGATGTTCATGTAAGAATCAAATAGCTAGTTTTACACGGTAATGAGACCCATGTATACCATATCTAGCTAGGAGAGATAGGACTAGCCATGTGCATGAAGCATTTCCAAATGCATTACGGTAGCAATAACCAACTATGGCACAAAACAACTGACTCGTTTGCTCCATATTGAGGATTTCGGGATCTGGTGACTTGGAGATGGGGATTTAGGTATGTACCTGATGGGCAGCCGCGAAGGAGGGGAAGTGACCCGCCTCGGCGGCGAGAAGTGGACTTGAGTGGCGAATGGTGGATCCGAATGGCGGCAAGTAGTGTATGCGAGCAGCGGGCGGAGCGAGCGCCGCATGTGAGCGGCGAAGCGATGATGCAGGCGGAGGCTAGCGGCGAAGCGGTGGAAGTGAGTGGTCTATGCGGGAGGTGGGCGGAGGCAAGCGGTGGATGCGACATGGCGGCGGCGGCGCGCGGTGGATGCGACATGGCGGCGGCGCGCGGTGGATGCGACATGGCGGCGGCGGCGAGTCCTAGGGTTCGGTACGAAGCGGAGAAGACAAGTGTTTATTTTTTCCCTTCGAGGGAAGGAGAAGGCGTGGTGGTGACTGGTATGCGGTGACTTGGGCTGATACAGTACGTGGTGGGTGGTTTGTTGGGCTTGCAGTGGGCGGCCTCAGCCCTTGGTGACGGCCCAGGACAGTCACCAAAAGTGTTCTATATTAACGGCGTTACCAGGAATTCTTCATTTCTTGTGACTGCTTGATCTAAACCCATCACGAAAAATAAATATACGATTTTTTCAATATTTTCTGCAAGTGTTTGGTGACAGTAGTGCTGAATTTGTCACCAAATGGTAGATTTCGTGACAGCCCCACTCAGCATGTCACCAAGATAATTATGGTGACAGTCATTTTATGGCTGTCATAAAATCTGTGGGGCGGTCACCAAAAACCAATTTTCTAGTAGTGTCTGTTTCCTTTAATTTTCTTTTCGTTTCTCGAATATCTCCCCATTTTGTTGAATTCATATCCTGCAAGTGACCTCTGGTGGTTTTAGACTTGTTCTCAACATTTTTTATTTATATATGCTTTGTTCCAATTTGTAGCTATATATATATATATATAGGGTGAGCATTATTATTATATGTTATAGATATAGGTCTTAATAATGCTCAGGAAAATGACTGAAGACTGTCTCGAAACAAGCCAGCAGAAGGCATAAACCCTGATACTATTGTACATATGTCAGCCAAAATTATCTGTGCCGTGAGATGATGTGTCAAAGAATCTCATCATTGCAAGATTGAAAGGCATCGTCAAATGACAAAGCAAGAAAATGAACAAGCCATCTGGTGTCCTCGACGCTAGGAAGATCGTCCACATAAGGTCCTTGATACAGGACGAAGAAGGCTGCGTGTCCTAAATAAACAGGAAGAGTAATTTGCTCGCGTGGCTATAAAAGGAGGCTCTTGAGTTCAGAGCAGAGGCATCGATCCGTCAGCGCATTCCGTCGACCGAGCCATCCACCAGCGAGCACTCTCTCCCACCAGCAGTAGTAATCCACCACCTGTAATAGTAGAGTGTGTACATCCATTGTAATATCCCGCCTGTAAGGTAATCATCTCCCTCGTGTTTGTTTAAGTGTCTGGGGTTCCCGAAAGGGAAAGCCATATGTAAGCTATGCTTGTGGAAATGAAGTGAGTTATGCTTTGAAAATTCCCTCTGTGCTCTTAGTCTTGATCGTACGGGACGAGTCCCTATGCTAGGGATCCTATAGGAGAAGCCTCCGATGCGGTGTTTGGTCTAGCCCGGGGTGTGGCAGAGAGACCCTGTGACCTCGGAGAAGTGTTCCCTTCGGGTGGAACTGCCTAGGAAGGCGATAGGAACCCGTCTCGTATGCGCCTGACTAGGTTTATTTTGGGAAAAGCTTAGCCGCTCTTGAAGCAAGCTAGCGAGAAGTATGGCGAGTACCGAGTAGAATTTCTACGACTGATAGTTTCTGCGCCGGCCGTCCGTCTGGCCTCGCCAGCCAGATTAGATCCTGTAATCACACCCGCATATTTAAGCATATCTCGAATAATTGAAAGCGACGTCTGCGTTCCGAATAGTACCGAAGCACTACCTGAAGGAGTGCATATCCCACGAAGAATACAGCTCCCGCATAATTAGCATAATCCGCTTAGCAAGAATCGATGAATTCTCCACGGGAAAGAATCGGTAGTGGTACAACACTGGAGTGCCACTCAAGAGTGAGTGGTTCGCTACTGTAGCAGTGTGCTGTGAATAGTATCTCGAATTTGAATAGTAACCCGAATTTGAATAGTGCCTAGTCCCCGTCCGAATATTGCTGAATAAAACCTCCCTGTGTGTGCAGGTGTCGCCGTGAATATCGCCGTATATCCCGTGAATAGTGGCATCAGAGCCGGTTATAATTGAGAAGGTAAAGTTTTTAAATTTGGAAGTGAATAGTGGGAAAATAGTTAATACAAAAGAAAATATTAATATAAGGTGCAGAATAAACTCCCTTGAAGAACATATTTGGCATAGTTCAAATAGTCAATTAAATTTGCTTGTAGATTTAGTTCATAATCTTTATATAACTTGGGATAAGAGACAAGACGAGCTAGACTCAAAGTTTGAAAGGCTATACAAAGAATATAAAAAGATCGAAGAATCATATTCGCTTGCGCAAAATAAACTAAATTTAATTTCGCAAGTACTTGAGGAAGGAAAGACAGAGCAGCATAAATATTGTCAGAATACAGACTATATTAAAGAAGAATTTTCTTTATTATATAAGAAGTTAGGCTCTAAAGGAATCACAAAAGAACATGAAGTGTCACATAAAGATGACTGTAAGGAGATAATAAAACAAAATAACATCATACTCGAGCGGTTAACTCAATTATTAGATAAAGTTAATAGTGAAAGCACTGGAAGAGAGCTCGTGCTAGCCTCCACAGGAATAGTTTCTTCCACTACAGCAATAAATTCAGACAAATGGACTTATCTAAAGGTATCTGCAGAGGAGACCAATCCCTCCAGCTAGTTAATAGAGATGCAAAACCTCTAACCTTAATGGATAGACTGAAAGGTAAAAGAGAAGACATAGAGAATCTTGAAGAGGTCATCGATGTTGATAAAGACTTAGAAAGATATCAGAAGGATACTTTAAGAAAAATACGTCCGTAGCAAATATATCATGTTTTCTGAGTTGTCAACTGCTCAGAAGGAGAAAGCTGAGTTTGAACTCGCCCTCGCAGGTGATGCCTTGGAACCATTGCTTGTCAGGTTTTCTGAGTGTGTGGACTCATCTGACTTGTTTTGTTTTGTAGCTCAACCCAAACTGACCAAGGATGACCTGGACGAGCTCGAGCTGTTGAGGAGGAATGCTCCTTTGGTGAGAGAAAGCGTGGCCAAGGCAAATCTTGAGGCTGAAAACAAAGCTAAGGCTTTATCGGCAGCTATCCGAGAAAAGGACGCCCTCAAGGTTGAACTGGACAACTTGAGGACTGACTCGGACCTCCTCCTTACCGAGAAAGAAGAGATTCAAGGTAAAGGTTGTGAATAAAGATCTTTGACCAGTCTCTTATATCTTTGCTGAATGACTTGGATTTTGCAGGTGAACTGGTGACTTTGAAAGAGGAGAACACTTCTCTCATTCAAAGCGCCAGAGCTGTCTGCCAGTTTACCTGGTCAGTGCCTCAAGAAATGCCCGAGGGTCCTCTGCATGCAACGCTGGCGCAAGCCCCTGAGGCACTGAGAGTTCATTGCAAGTCTGTCGCCGAGTATGCTGCTCGTCATACCTTAGGAGTGGTCAAGTCGCTGTACCCCAAGATTGACTTGGCATCTTGCAAGGAGGGCTATGCCAAGGGCACAACCATTGAACAAGCAACTCAACTGTCAATGGAGGCCGGTAGTTAGGGTGTTCCTTTGTCGCCATAGTTAGGGTTGTTAGGGATTCCTGTAAATAAAACAATGAAGTAGTCATATGCAGGATTGAATACTGAGTATTTTGATGCCACTAAGGGCCTGTTTGTTTGGGCTGGAGGTTTTGAGCTTTTAGAAAAGTTGGCTGTTTGAGTAGCTGAAAAACTGTCTGTTAGATTTATAATGTTGGCTTTTTTAATATATATTAAGCTTTTCAGCATGCCAAAAGTCAGAAAAGCACCTCTCAGCAAACTTTTCAGCTTTTAGTTCATTTCATCAGAAGTCAGCTTTTCAGCACTCCAAAAGCCAGATCAGAAGTTTGCTGTTTGTTTCAACTTTTCAGCTGGCCAGCTTTTCAGCTGGAAAAGCCAGCTGAAAAGCTGAAACAAACAGGGCCTAAGCCCTTGAGGTGACCAAGTGTTTAATGATTTGCTTTTTGTCGTTAACTGTCTTATGTTTATGCACTCTTAGCCGTTTCAGCAGTATGAGACCGTGGGTCAGCATATGCGTAGGAGTTAGCGTGAGAGTTTCACAATCAGAGCAGTTGTAACAATTTATGTATGGTATGGGATGAGTGTTTGTCAGTCGGAGTTTTTTGTAGACTGTTTTCAGAGACCAGTTGCCTCCTTATGTTTATGCACTCTCCGTTGGAGCTTCACAATCAGGATGGGCAAGGCTTACTTAGTCATTCAGAAGAGATCCGAGACATATGCTCATGTATTGATTAGCCCCCTGGCTCTGTTGTGACTAAGGTAGTTAGTCACTACAGAGTCAAAGATGAAGTCAACAAAAAAGGATTTCATTTTATTCATGTGATGCATAAATAAGGCTGTGTACAAGTATGAGTCGCAAAAAATCTTTAAACAAAGAAGCGACGTAGCTGATCAATGTTGTGTGTATGTGGGAGAAGATGTCCGTTCTCTCGGCGTAGTTTGTATGATCCAGGCCGAGTGACTTCGTGTACGACGAAAGGTCCTTCCCAAACTGGTGATAGCTTGTGTCGGCCTTCAGTAGACTGGATCTTCTTGAGAACGAGGTCGCCTACTGAAAAGGCGCGATCTCGGACTCGGCGCTGGTGATAGCGTCTCAGCTTCTGAAGGTATACTGTGGATCTCCGAGACGCGTTTTCGCGCAGTTCTTCCAGTTGGTCAACGGATTGAGTTAGCTGCTCGTCAGATGACTCCTCCTGATAGTTGGTTACTCGGGGAGAACCAAATTCGAGTTCAGAGGGGAGAACTGCTTCTGCTCCGTAGACCAGGAAGAAAGGCGACTGTCCTATAGGACGGGTAGGAGTGGTCCTGAGTGCCTACAGTACCACTGGGAGCTCTTGAACCCATCTGGAAGCATAAGACTTAAGTCGGTTGTACAAGCGAGGTTTTAGTCCTTGCAAGACCATACCATTGGCTCGTTCAACTTGTCCGTTGCTTTCAGGATGGTAAGTGGAGGCGTGGCACAATTTGATGCCGATATCCTCGCAGAACGCATCGAACTCTTTGTTCTTGAAATTGGCGCCGTTGTCAGTGATGATCCTGTTAGGGACGCCAAACCGGAACACTATGGATGCCGAGTGATGCGGCTATGCGTAAGCCGTGCAAGACAGCTTCATACTCGGCGGCGTTATTTGAGACTTTAAAACGTAGTTGTAGAGCATAACTCAACTCGTCTCCACTTGGGGAGATTAATAGAATGCCTGCTCCACCGCCTGAGAGTTGCAACGAGCCGTCAAAATACATGACCCACTCTTCAACCTTTTCGGGTTTGGGAGGAACTTGGGTTTCAGTGTACTCGGCTACAAAGTCGGCGAGAGCTTTCCCTTTCATGGCCGTTAGAGGCTTAAATGAGAGTTCATAGGTGCTTAGCTCAATGGCCCACTTTGCAATTTTGCCGGTCGACTGTCTATTCTTGAGAACGTCCCCGATGCCATGAGAGGTTATCATGACAATTGGGTGATCTTGGAAATAATGGATCAGTTTTCGGGAGGCCATCAGCAACCCGTAGGTGATCTTGTGGATGTGCGAATACCTGACCTTTGAGTCGGACAGAACCTCGCTGACAAAATATACCGGTCTCTGAACTTTCTGAACTTGAACGGCTTCTGCTCTTTCTACAACGAGGGCGGCGCTGACTACGTGAGTCGTTGCCGCGACGTAGAGGAGAAGAGGCTCGTGTGGGTCCGGAGGGACTAGCGTCGGAGGTGAACTCAGGAACTTTTTTAACTGGACAAAAGCGTTTTGAGCTTCCTCGTCCCATACGAATTTGTCTTGTTTTTTGAGGGGCTTGAAGAACGGAAGTCCTTTTTCGCCGAGTCGTGAGATGAAACGGCTCAGAGCCGCCATGCATCCTGACAACTTCTGGACATCACGCTGGCTCTCCGGGATCGGCATCTTCAGTATTGCTTCGACTTTTTCGGGATTAGCCTCGATGCCACGGTGGGTGAGGATATAGCCGAGTAGTTTGCCGGATGGAACGCCAAAGACGCACTTGTCGGGGTTGAGCTTCATTTTGAATTCTAGCATGCATTCAAAAGTGGCTCGAATGTCTTCGATAAGGTCATCTTTGTTCTTAGTCTTGATGACCACATCGTCGATATATGCCTCGACTTTGCGCTGCTCGAGAAGACGGGCCAGGCACTTCTGGATGCAACGTTGATATGTTGCTGCCGCGTTCTTGAGGCCAAAAGGCATTGTTAGATAACAATAAGCGCCAAAGGGAGTTATAAAGGACGTTTTGAGACAATCCTCCTCTTTGAGTCGGATTTGGTGGTAGCCAGAGTAGCAATCAAGGAAACTCAATAATTGACACCCAGCAGTGGAGTCTACAACTTGATCTATTCTAGGGAGCCCGAAAGGATCTTTTGGGCAAAACCTATTGAGATCCGTGTAATCAACGCACATGCGCCATTGCTTATTCTTTTTTCTAACTAACACAGGATTAGCAAGCCAGTCGGGGTGGAACACCTCCTTAATGAAACCGGCTGCTAAAAGCTTAGTTACATCGTTTCTAATGGCTTCTCTGCGATCTGGCGTGAAGCGTCGCAATCGTTGCTTGATGGGTTTGGTCGTCGGGTCGACGTGAAGAGCATGCTCGGCAATTTCCCTGGGGACTCCTGGCACGTCGGAGGGTTTCCAGGTGAAAATGTCAATGTTGTCCCGTAGGAAACTGACGAGCGCGAGTTCCTATTTGGCGTCCAAGGTTGTCCCGATGTTAGCCGTCTTCGTGGGATCACTCGGATCGAGAGTGATCTTCTTGGACTTGGGTTCAACAGGTTGGACGCTGGTCTTGGAAGCCTTTTTTGAAGGGACCGAGTTATCCGCGTTATTGGCGTCGACTTCGAGGCTGAGCATTGTCTTGCCGAGTTCTGCTTCTTGGGTTGCCGCGAGCTGGAGTGACTCAGCTTCACAAGTATAGGAAAGCTTGACGTCAGAGCAGAGTGTAATGACTCCTTTTGGAGTTGGCATCTTCAGAACTAAGTAAGTATAGTTTGGGATAGCCATGAACCTGGCTAGAGCCGGCCTGCCAATGATGGCGTGGTAGGCTGACTCAAAGTCAGCTACTTGGAAGCAGATGTGTTCTTTCCTGTAATTGCCGGGATCGCCGAACTAAACAGGGAGAGTAATCTGTCCGAGTGGTAGGGCTGAGGTGCCCGGGATGATCCCATGGAAGGGGGAGTTACTCGGCTGGATACTTCACCTTGGGATTTTCATATCGTCCAGCGTTTTGACAAATAGGATGTCAAGAGCACTCCCTCTATCTATGAAAACTTTACTCAGCTGGACACCATCGATGATCGGGGAAAGGATCAAAGGATATCTGCCCGGCTTGGGAATGTGATCTGGGTGATCTCGTCGATCAAAAGTGATAGGCACTTCGGACCACCTGAGATAGTGGGGTGCATCAACCGAGACCGTGTTGACAGTTCGGCTTGTAAGCTTCTGCTTGCGTTTGGACTCATATGCGTCTGGACCACCAAAGATGTGGAGACAGTGCTTGGGTTCTTGGTAATCATCTTGGTCGTCGTCATCCCCAGCCTTTGGGTCCGCCTCAGTCTTCTTGTTGGTGTATGTCATGAGCCCCTTAAGCTTCATGCAGTCGCGGAGCTTGTGAGAACTCTTTGGGCCGCCATGAAAGATGCAAGGCTCGTCGAGGAATTGCTCATAATTGGTGAGCTCTCGGGGCCCACGCTGCTTCTGGAACCGTGACTTGTCGGCTACGGCCACTAGATCGTTGCCCTTGCGCTTCTTGTCCTTCGAGCCTGATCCCTCAGGTCTGTCTGACTTGTTCTTGCCATCGTGGCGCCTGCGATAGGAGTCTTTGTCGCACTCGGTGCATAACTCGTTCTCCGCAGCATATGAGTCAGCTAAGGCCAGCATCTCTCTGACAGAGCCGGGATAGCCTTGACCCATCTTGTGGAGTAAAGGTTGGTCGGTGCAACCGTCAACAAAGGCCGAGATGACCTCTGTCTCGGTGATGCTCGGTATCTCGTTTTTCTTCTGCGAAAAACGCTGGATGAAGTCCCGAAGGGACTCGCCCTCCTTTTGCTTGATCATCTTGAGATCTCTGCTTTTGGCAGGTCTTTGTGCCATCGGCTTGTAGGTATCAATGATCGTGTGGCGGAGCTCATCCCAGGAGTTGATAGACCTGGGCGGCAAATTAGCTAGCCAATGTCTTAATGGTGGAGCTAGCATGATGGGAAGGTAGCAGGCCATGACAGCTTTGTTGCCGCCCGCAATATGGACGGCAAGAGAGTAGGTATTCAACCACTCGGCCGGATCTCCCTTTCCGTCATACTTCTCAACACCTGGCAGGCGCATTGACTCGGGGAATCATGCCGAGTTGCGGAGCCGTCGGGTGAGAGCTTGTAGTCCGTCGATGTCGGCTGAGTCATCATCCGAGTGACGGTCGTCATGTCGGGGGGAGCCGTTGCGGCGTGGAGGCGTATCTCGCCGTCGATCGTCGCGACGGCGCCTGTCGTGGTCGCGGTCACGGTATCGGCGATGATCATCATGGTGGCGGTCGTCATCACGGCGACCTCTCTCCTGATCGAGGTCCTCTTGGTTGCGACCGTTCCTACGTTGGCCATCTTCTCGGCGATCTTCTTGGCGATCTTCTCGACGTCGGTCGTCCCGATGCCTGTCGTCGTCGCGACGCCGGGCGTCACGGTGGTCGTTGTCGCGGTCCCGCTCTTCTTCTTGTCGGCGGTGTTCTCGTCGTGGAGCCTCGCGAGGAGGTGTGTCCCGAGGTGGGGTTCTCCTTGGCGGTGATCGCGCTGGCAGAGTCGGTGATCGATTAGGGGAGCGACATGGTGGCGAACGAGATCGTCTGGGTGACCGCCCGATTCCAAAGCGATCATAGTCATCCTGTCGGGCGCGTTCTCGGTCTTCTGACCTCTAGCGGCGTATGGCGTTGATGTCTTGTCGAGCATCAAACCCAGGTCGAGCTATCACCTGGCGGTGAAGATTCTGCTGGGGTTCGTTGCGGGTTGGCACTCGGATTTTCCAGGAGCCTGCGCCTTCTGTTGGACGATGAAGAGCTGGGGCCCGAGAAGGAGTTTGACTCCTCAGGAGGGTGGCAGCTTTGGCGTAACACTTGGCCTTGTCGAGCAGAGGCGTGATGGCTGCTGGCGTGAAGTTTGGGTCGTTTATGGCCGCCTCGACTTGGTCGAGGATGGTCCTGTTGGCAACCATGTTCTGCTCCAGTGTCCGAAAGGCTTGATGACCGTTGACATCAACGAAAAGTGAACGTTGGAGATCGCGAGATCTGCCGTTGTTCCTTCTTGTAGGAGAACGAGCGTAGTCATCAGGATTTTCGTCTTCTTCAGGTATCGTACCGAGGGCACCTTGGTTGTTCAGTCAGGATTGGTGAGCCCGAGTTGCGGCTGCAGCAGAGGACTCAGCGTTCATCGCCGCTAGGGTCGCCGTGGCTGCTTCGTCAGCTGCCGTCGTGGCTGCCGGGGCAGGAGTGACGGTGTTTGCTGTCGGTGGTGGTCCTCCCGGCGGGGGTCCGGGTAAGTTGGCCGCGTTGCCGTCTTGAGCGGTCAGATCGCCGATTACAGCGAAGCACTCATACGACATGGGCGAGGATGAGCCGTCCGAGCTGTAGCCTGCGTTGGTTCCTTGATCTGTTGGCTCGTACATGGAATCCCAGATTGAGGTATCATAGGTGTCCATGTGATCTTCCCGGATGCAAGCAACCAGGTTGAAGGACATGTCCCCCTCTGATGCTAGTAGATCCTGCACGTCTCCTCGGAGAATTGTATCAGCAGAATTACGTAAACCGAAGGGAAACATACCATAGCACTGAGCCGGATAGTAAGTCAGGCTCGGCAGATTGGATCTGAAGCGGGTGTTCTCCAGGGCGGCTCTTATCTCGGCTGCCGAGTAGTCCGAGTAGGACTCGACCTGGAGCCTGGAGAAGCCGGACTCTAACTCGGCGAGAGAAGAGTCCGACTCGATCTCAACCGCGTGAATCGGCGAGTTGGTGGGGACGAGATTGCCGGTGGTGTTGGCGACGAACTCCAAGCTCCCGAAGGTGAGCCGGGCGCCTGGAGCGAAGTTGTTGATGAAGCGATCCATCGTACTCGACGAAGAGGATCCCGACGCACCCCCTACCTAGCGCGCCACTATCGAGGTTTTAGGGCCTCGATAGATTTGTTATAGGGGCGAAGGGACCAAGAATACGATGGTGAACACGAGACAAAGAGTTTAGACAGGTTCGGGCCTCCCGGAGGATAAAAACCCTACGTCCTGTATGAGGTGTTCTGTATTGCGTGTCTTTGAGATGAGATCCCTGCCCGCCTTATATGATTGGGGGTACAGGATTACATGGAAAGAGTCCTAGTCGGATACAACATGGAAATACTTGGAGTACAAGTCAAGAAGCCCTTTCAGGTCATGCCGAGTAGTAGAACCTTCCATCTTGCGTCGTGGGCTACTCGGTCTCTTTTGGGCTGGCCCGACTACCCTTGTTAGGTTACTCGGCCATTTGGTCTTGAGGGTACCCGGAGGTCATGATAACGACAGTACATGACTTGAAGGGCAAGGCACTTCCGGGGATACATATGGCAATCCGTGATATACAATATCTAGCCTACCAAATATACTCTAACAAGTTTGCCAGCATAAATATTCATACATATTCTTTTTTTTCCATTATGTTAAAGTGAAAGTTTACCATGCCACTGGAGAACACTGAACACCACCGTTGGCCGCTGCCACACCGTCAAATATGGAAAACAGTGTTCTGTACTGCGGCATGCGCCAGGCCATATACTTTGTTTGAGCTGCCACTATTATTTAGTGATTAATTAGCAATTTATGTACTGTAAATACCCTACTACTAGTGCAAATGTGTGATATATTATTACTATTTTACATTAATCGTTTTGAGAATATATATTTTTTTGGGAGTTGGGGGGGGGGGGGGGGGGTGGGGGGGCATGGCCCCCTTTATATTCTACAGAAAGCTCTGTCAATGACACAATGTTGAACCGCAAGGTGACGGAGGCATCGAAGCCCTGACGATGACATTTCCAAAGGTTGATTTGTGTGTTGTCTTGGACAGAAGGCCGTCACATGTAGATGCCCATAAATAATGTCAGAATGAACGATATAGGGCAGATTGCTGAGGGACGCGGTCATGAATGGATTTAGGACTTTGCAGTGTTCTTTCGAAGCGCCATGCATAGAATGCCACCAATTGTCGCCAGGTAGAAGCTTTCCATGGCAAAGTAGCTGTTTTTCCCCTTGGACATCTTCCCATAAGGGAAAATGCTTCATGCATGACTCATTTGTCCAACTTTGTTCCGATCCATTGTTTTAGCCTATTTGATTAATTCATGAGTCACCATCTAAATGATTTCAGCCATTTGATTTCTTGATGGTAAGGTAGTCTACTAATGAGTCATACCTATAGTAGTACTGTCGTACCCTATTTCTGGAGTACTAGTGCTTACTGTATCAGTCCCTGGATCAGACGCTGATACGACACTTTTCACAGAATAGCATCTCAGGGTCATACATTTGATAATATTACCAAGTCTCATTACAAGCCTTTATATTACAAAAGGTCTTTTTACAATGGCCAAAGGCCTTATTACAACACGACACAAACACCACACTGGAGTGCCACTGAGGACAGTAGCACTGCACTACAACTACTGCAACGGAAGACTGAAGCGGGGACCACACTACAGGCAGACTTGCGCGCAGACAGGACCCTACTCTTCATCACCATCACCTTGGAAGTTATACTCTGGTTCTTCTTCTGAATGATTGAAGCAAGAGTGAGTACATAAGGTACTCAACAAGTCCTAACACAAGGGTGAGAAGTATGCGAGGGAAAGATCAAGGGTAAAGGCTAGGGTTTGACAAATCGGCCGAAAAGCCAATTTTTAAGAAAAGGTTTATTTGGAAAACAAAACGGATTTTTGCAAAACTAAGTCAAGTAAGATTTTGAACTTAGTGAGGTTGGTTTGCCCTGGGGGAGATGCATTCATCCCGCCAGTTCTCAAGTTTTACCGCTGGCCGACAACCAACACACGGCTCCAAACCGGTGTATTCCAAAACACACACGCCAAGGATAACTCACGCAGAAAAATCTAATCATAGTGTGGCCAATGCTTTCGCGTTGTCCAATACCGTGGAACACGGCTATCCGGATAGATTCATAACCTCGGCCGAGGGTACACAACTTTCCCCACAAGGTGGTCCAGTCCTACCTATCGTCATAGTTTGGACTGTCCCACTAAAGGTTCCGTACCTACTTGGTACCACCACGGCATCCCCCATGGACATCACCAGGGGCTTCACAATCAATAATATGGCCAGATTCACAAATACCGGATCTCGAACACCCACCAACGAACGAGTCTTCTCCTGGGATTCCGTTGCAATCTCCTGCCTCCGGGGGGTACCGGGTGAGTACTAGTAGGGTGTGATTCCAATCCCATGCCCATTCATGGCTTGTGGTTGCGCGTAAGGTGCTAGGCAAAGGCGGCACAAGAACCGGTCCTTATACGACCGAACCAGGCATCTTCAATAGCCAGTCCTTACGAGGAAAGGCGTCCCAGAGATAGCCTCCCCACTGAGGACTACCTTGCCTGATCCCGCCAAAACATTCCCCACTAGGGTTGCACTTATCATTAAACCACCCACTTTCACTTTTACACACACCACCAAGAACCCACACATTTTAACACCAAAAACATGTGTAGCAAAATTAATTATATACACAGTGTAATAAAGTCCTAAGCAGCATTTTCATCCAACATATCATTAAGAATTAATGATGTTGGGACCTAGGGTTAACAATGGAAACAGGGTATAAGCAATATCAAGGATAGGCATCATCAAGTATTAGGACATTCTAAGCATATAAATCATTTTTTAAATAATCATGCATGATTTATTTGCAAACAAGCTCTAATTAGGATATTTTATAAACATAGGCGCGATATGGTCAAGGGAGGTTAGGACTTGCCTTCAAAGCCTTCTTCCTCTAGTCCCTCCTCGTAGTCGGGGTCCTCGTGCTCTTCCTCAAAAGCTTGATTATCTAACGATTAAAAGCAAATAAAAGGCGAATAAATCTACCGCTTAACAATCAATAAAACAATCATTAAATAAAGAAAAATCCAAATAAACAGAAAATAGAGATGGCTTTGGTGTAGATGAATAGACAAGGTTTTAGAAGAATTTAGGTGCAAGGAACTCTGAATTTGGAGCTAAGATGAAATAGTTATGAATTTTTGAATGAATAGGAGAGAAAAAGATTAGGAATTGATCAACTTAATTAAGTATAATCAACATCCTAATTTTCCAGAGGTGTACAAAGGTTGCAAAGTGGTTAGAAAAGAATATAGGATTTTTGGGAATTTATTGGGAATTTTCTGATATTGGAAAAGTGTTCAAAATTGATTTCTGTGTACAAACTCGGGTGTACTTAGCATTAACAGATGAGATGGGTGGCTGACATGTGGGGTCAGAGGGGCCGGGTTACTATGCGGGACTGTGTGGTGGACTCGGTCCATGTGGGTTGTGGACCGGCTGGGGTTACGCGGGGTTCAGCGTGGACCGGGTGCACCACGTGGCTGTGACGACTCGGTCACACGGGCCCGCGGGGTGACGTGGCGTGCCACGTCAGTGGCCGACGCGGCACGGTCCGGCGCGGCGGCGGTGGCGCGCGCGCGGCAGCGCGGCGTCGGAGCGCTCGCCGGCGGCAGCTGGGGTGAACAGGGGGCGTGTACGAGTGGCCGGGAGGCACCTACGCAACGCGGTGAAGCTGGTGCGCCTACGTGTCGACGTGCGTGGGGGTTAGGGCGACGGCGCGGGGTCGCCGGAGTGCGGCGGCGGGCCGGAGTGCGTGGGGAAACAACACGTGTGTGCGCGGGAGCAGTTCTGGGTGAGCGCGGACGTGCGCGTGCGCACGTGGATGCTGCGTGTGGCCTCAGCCAGGCCGGGGAGAGCCCCACGGCGGCCGGAGATGGAGAGGGAGAGGGGCGGAGCGGCGGTGCTCGGCGCGGGCAGGCTTCGGGTTTGTGAGGAGGAAGAAGAGGGGGTGCAGGTGAGGGAGAGAAGAGCGGGAAAGCTCACCTTGAGCTTGGCTGGGAGTGGGGAGTGGCGGAATACGGCGGCGGGGTTCATCGGAGCTTTGCCGGAGTTAAGGGGAAAAGAGAGATAGAGCTCGGGTGTGCGCGGAGGAGTGAGCGGTGGCGGAGGAAGAGAGAGGAAGGCTCAGGGCGTGCTTTATAGCCGCGCAAAGGCGGTGCGCGCGGGAGAAAAATCTCCAGCTCCGGCGAGATATTTCTCGCTGGACGGGACGTCGACGCGATGCGCAATGGCGGTTCCGGCTCGGTGACGCGGGCGCGGAATGGGCGCGGTGTGGCTGCAGGGCTTGCGACGAGACGAGGGGTGCTGTGCGCGACGTCACGGAGGAAGGGAAGAATGGAGGCTCGCCGGAGTTAGGGTTTCGACGCGACGGGCGGCGCTGTGCGACGGGACGGGACGGGGAAAGGAGCGATGTGGCTCACGTGTGCGCGGGACGACTCCTGTGTGCTGAATCGACGGGTCGACGATCTTCGGCAGCTCGGTATGGGCGGCGGCGCGATTTGCGCCGGCAACGCGAGGAGGGAGAAGGGGATGCGGGCTCCACCTGTCGGCGACACGCGCGAGAGGAAACGGGCCGGACGGAGTTGGGCCGGAAGAGGAGGAGATGGGCCGGAATGGGCTGGCGCAGAAAAGAGAAGAAAAAGAGGGAAAAAGAGAAAGGAGCTGGGCCGGCTGGAGATTCGGCCCGAGATGTTTTGGAGCTGGAAAAGATTCAAACTATTCTAGAATTTGAATTTGAAGGCAATTCAAATTCGAACAAAAACAAAAACCGAACAAAAACTTAAAATAAAAACAATAAACTCCAAAAATGCATATGATGACCTTTGTGCATGGTATAAAATTCAAAAAAAAAATTTAGCTTGAGCTCTAACTTAATCTAGAAAATTGTTTTTAGTTGAAATTTTTTTAAAAGGGTCAAATTTTAAGGGTTTTTTGAATGAGCACAAAATTGAGGGCGCTACAAGTACTCCCCCATGCTATGATTTTCACTCTTTATCTTCGTATTTCAAAGAACACCATAGAAAACATTCTTTGCATTTAAATTCTACAGATTTTGTATTTTCAATTATGGCTTATATTTCGTGCTTTCTTGTTTTGGGCAACTTTTATTTTTTTTATCCCTACTCATTATAGGGACTACTAGCCAATGCTTTTGTGTGACGAATTGATAATGATGTTATGATTGTTACGATAAAATAATTTACTATGTGGTTTAAACTACGGATCAACGGGTTCTTAGTGTACTTACAATGCGAGTTTCATTTTTCTATAAATGACTCGTCATGTCAATGTTTTTGATGACGTGTCAAACTAGTAATTAATGACAAAAAAAAAAGAAGAAACCAGTTTTATCTAGATGAAATTTGTTTTGGCACTATTTCCAACAGAGTACACTGTTTTCAATACTATGAAATACCTTGAAACTGGCATTGGAGGCACTTGTCTCATTTCATATGGGTAATAATTAAATGCTATAGCAAGCATAAGAAATAACAATACGGAACCATGCATTGGAGAGGAGTATTTCATTTGCTTTCTATATGATGTGGCACTCTTGAGATCTACAAAATGAAACACTTCATTGAGACTAGCCTTATGAGCTTTTTTTTGTTCGGTGGACCATCTCCATGGGAAATCTCTGTCTCGTTCGATAGGCCCTTCTCTGCTCTTCTATTTCCCCTCCATGGCATCGATCTGGGTGCATCGTCACTGCAGACGCAGTCACGCAGGCGGCATGACAGGTAAAAACGTCACATGGGAAGACATTAACCTGGAGATGTCATCTATGCCCTCACAGGAGAGCTCATCCCCTTCCCCAGGCAGGGGGTCGCGCAGCTCGGCTTCTAGCTCGGGCTTGAAAGAATCCATGAGCGCCGACCGTCATGGCATCCGTTGCCTTGACTGCAGCCTCGGTGGCCACAGACGACAGGCCGTCACCGGAGCTTATTACTGCCTTGTGCCCTGCCTCTTCTGCCACCTCCATTGCCGCGAGGAGGTTGCAGTTCGAGAAGTAGAGACAGTCCACGACGTCGTGCCCGGACAATAAAACGTGTCGCCGTACTTGGAGCGGAGGACTGCGAGCGCGTTGAACCCCGAGCATCAGGTGGGTGCAGATCCTGCTCAAGATGCTAGAGTGACAGGACCCTGGCCACCTACGTTGGTGAGCTATTTGTCCATTTTTTATAGCTATCCTTGGTGCAGCAACATGCAGGTTTGTCTTGATGAATTCTTTTGCTGCTGATCTACTCTGCTATGTAGTTCAAAACAGAGCAGTCCAGTTTTTTTACAGCCTAGAAATGGTTGTCATGTGAGCTCTGATCTCAACTACAAATGATATATCTATATGCTGTTGCAGTTCAGTTTTTTACAGCTGAAATTTCTCTTGGATCGGCAGTTCATAAATGCTACAAGTTTTAAATGTTTGGTGCATCTTTCGGTTTCATCTTTGTAGGTTTGCATCTTCCAATTTTGTCCTTTTGTACTTACAAGTTTTAAATGTTTGGTGCCTGGTGCTCTTTGTTTTTGGCAAATATGTAATCGATAGCGCCTAGACTGAACTCCTAAATCCCATCACACATGTAATTATGGGCCATATTTGGGCCGTCCCATTAATACAAATGGAAAATCAGGTGGGGAGTCTTTCCCCCCGTTGACCAGTCAAAAAAAAACAAGTGTTTCATCCTCCAGTTTCAGAACATGAAAGGTCACAGAGGTTTGTGGACATTTGCAAGATCAGGCATCTGTGATAGTTTAACTTAGTTCCTTGCTACCTGCCCTTTGAAGTTCATAGGTTACTTGAACTGGCCAGCTGTGGACCATCTGATTAGTGAAATTTGATTTGTATGGCCTGGAGATATGATCAAGCTGTACGATTATTTTTGTATTAGTTAAGTTAATTGGAGATGGTATTACCTGTATTGCCAGTTTACTACATATTGCTTGTTACAATGTGAGTTTCATTTTCAATAAATGACTCGTCATATCATCGTTTTTTATGATATGCCAAACTAAGTAATGAAGAAAGAGAAGAAACCATTTTTATCTAGATGAACATTGTGTTGGCACGGTTTCCGACATAATACATTGTTTTCAATACTATTAAATACCTTGGAACTGGCATTGGAGGCACTTGTCTCATTTCATATGGGTAATAATTAAATGCTATAGCAAGCATAAGAAACAACAATACCAAACCATGCATTAGGAGGAGTATTTTATTTGCATTCTATATGATGTGGCACTCTTGAGAACTACTACAAAATGAAACACTTCATTGAGGCTAGCCTTATGAGTTTTTTGTTCGGTGGACCATCTCCATGAGATATCTCTGTCTCATTCGGAAGGCCCTTCTCTGCTCTTCTATTTCCTCCATGGCCTCTGGGTGCATCGATCGTCACTGCAGACGCAGTCACACAGGCGGCATGACAACTAAAAACGTCACATGGGAAGACATTAATCTGGAGATGTCATCTATGCCCTCACAGGAGAGCTCATCCCCTTCCCCAGGCAGGAGGTCGCGCAGCTCGGCTTCTAGCTCGGGCGTGAAAGAATCCATGAGCGACGGCCGTCATGGCATCCGGTTTGGTGTGTTTCGTCGCCTTAACTGCAGCCTCGGTGGCCACAGACGATAGACGGACAGAGTCGTCACGGGAGCTTATTACTGCCTTGTGTCCTGCCTCTTCTGCCACCTCCATTGCCGCGAGGAGGTTGCAGTTCGAGAAGTAGAGACAGTCCACGACGTCGTGCCCGGACAATAACGTGTCGCCGTACTTGGAGCGGAGGACTGCGAGCGCGTTGAACCCCGTGTACGTACGCAGCATCAGGTGGGTGCAGATCCTGCTGCCCGCCCGGCGGGACATTGACGAGGATGTAGTAATGGTACTATAAGCCTCTATTTCGATTTTGATGATGCAATCCCGGCAGCAATGCAGTTTACAACTCAATCGGCACGCGAGCTGCGGCAGTCTTCAGCTCCACTAATTTCTACCCCGTATGCAGATATTTTTTTTCCCGAGGAGCACAACGAATCTTAGAAAATCCGGCACAAAATATCATTGCTGACTTAAGTCGATTGACAATTAGAGGAATTAAATCCGTATATTATTGCATTCATCTTTTGTTTTGATTGTGCACAATGCGAGATGTATGAGCAGATAGCTAGCTAGTTCGGGTTGGGATGGATCTAGTCGTCGCAGCAGTAACAGGCTAGCGCCGAGCACTTGCCCCGTTTGAAGCCCAGGTTCTTGCAACATTCGTTGCAGTGGCCTGGCCTCAAGCAGCGCGCCATGCAGCGGGGCTCTGCGAAGATTGTGCTGCCGCACATCCCTTGAGCGCCGGCCCGCGCGACCATGCCCTCCTCTTCATCCATCCAATCAGAGATCGAAATTCTTGGTTCATTATCTTATATATCAGCGGATTCACAAGCACGATATCAATTAGAGAGACACCCAAAATGCACTTACCAGAGGCGATGACAATGACCATTAGGAGGATCAACGGGAACACAAGTTTCTTCGTGCCCATCATCACCTCCATTCGCCTGCTGCTTGTTTGATCAGTCCTGTGTTGCGCAACAAGATCACGCCGGGTAGGATATAGAAGAAGAAGATGATGGAAGGATGGCATATTGTCTCTACCTACAGCTATATATATATTCTAGAACCATTTATTTATGGAAATATTCTTAGGAGAAGAATTGATTGAGAGTTTATTTGGCGATAATTCTGTTTTGGAAGTGAATGATATGGAGAGTCAGCGGAGAAGCGTGCGTGGATCATGGGCCGGGCCCGACTTGTGAGATATGCATACGTATGGAATCCGTTGCTGCCCGCAGATCATTCGTGCCTGCAGATTTGTGAGATACGCATACGTATGGAATTCGTTGTGAGATATGCATACGTATCGAGGGCAGATCTTCAATGATATTGTCCTGTACTGTGGCTACATTAATGCCTGAATTTTTCCTGGTTCACTTTACTTTAGATCTTTCTTTTATGATGAACAGATCGTACCAATGTAGGCAATTATCGAGTAGCTTAGTATTTTCACGGGCATGCACTTGGTGCTCAAGATGCTAGAGTGACAAGACCCTGGCCACCTACGTTGGTGAGCTATTTGTCCATTTTTTATAGCTATCCTTGTTGCAGTAACATGCAGGTTTTTTGACACTCTTAATATCTCTCTTAAGAATATTAGATACTCTTAATCACTTTGCATGGATGCTATGTTTGACATCACCGAGGAAGCTGGTCAATTTGAATGATCGACTGAGTAAAGGTGATAAATGTTGCTGAAACGGTCATTCAGATTTTAGCTTCTGAAATTTCCTTTCGTGGTTTCAAGTATGGAAAATGAAATAGTTTGTCTTAATGAATTGTTTTGCTGCTGATCTACTCTGCTATGCAGTTCAAAACAGAGTAGTCCAGTTTTTTACAGCCTAGAAATGGTTGTCATGTGAGCTCTGATCTCAACTACAAATGATATATCTATATGCGATCGCAGTTCAGTTTTTTACAGCTGAAATTTCTCTTGGATCGGCAGTTCATAAATGCTAAAAGTTTTAAATGCTTTGTGCATCTTTCAGTTTCATCTTTGTAGGTTTGCATCTTCCAATTTTGTCCTATTGTACTTACAAGTGTTTCATCGTCCAGTTTCAGAACATGAAAGATTACAGAGGTTTGTGTACATTTGCAAGATCAGCTATATACAAGATAGTTTAACTTAGTTCCTTGCTACCTGCCCTTTGAAGTTCATAGGTTACTTGAACTGGCCTGCTGTGGACCATCTGATTAGTGAAATTGATTTGTATGTTATGGCCTGCGATCAAGCTGTACGATCATTTTTTGATTAGTTAAGTTTATTGGAGATGGTGTTCCCTGTATTGCCTGTTTACTACATGTTGCTTGTTCCATGTACTGGAGATGGTGGATATTACCTCCGCAGATCGTTGTATCGGTGGAGCGGACACGGTTCGTTCCGTGGGTGGACCACGCCCATCGTGAATCTTCATGCATGAGCCGCATATGGTGTCGAGCAGAGCCTCCTCACGGTGGGCGTCGACATCCTCGTCGTCGTTGCCGCGGCAGCAGCACACGGCGGCCGCGCGCGTGGTGCTTGTTGCTGATGGCCGGGCGCGTGGTGCTTGTTCTTGACCGTTTCTGTACGTTCGCCGTGAGTCTGTCGTTTGAATTCGGAGACGAACAGGGGGAAGAGTACTCGAACAGGACCCTGGTACCGCGTACCGGCCGGCTAGTCAAACTTTCAGCGCTGGCGCTGCTCCTGTTTAGTTGTCATCTCCGGTGGACATATGACCTCCGATCCAGCTGCTTACTCCGGCACGGTCAGCAGGACCTTGATATATTATTACTTGTGTGTATCTCTAATGTTTCTCGATCACCAAATCAATCAGATCAGAGTACATGAACTTCTTTTTATCTCAACCGCGAGATAGTGCAGCGAGCCCAAGTACATCCACGAATGAAATTCAAAAGACAAATGAGGAACCACGTGAGGAATCCTCGTCGCAGTACTAGTTTGCTTGGGAGTTTTGGGTTGCCTCCAACCACACGAAAGGAGGTGCATGACGGACTCTGCATTTTGGATACACCCCTTGCATTAATGTAGCAATTAAATGAGAATTTGTTATGCTGCACATGTATATATAGATGGAAGATAATATACATATTTCTTTTCGGAAACTCTATTCCGCATCTTTTTCTTTTCTCTTTTTTTAAGGCGAATGGCAGGGGAGTCCCCTACCTTTTTCTATTAATTTTCCAAAATTTATATACATGATACAAGGCCCTAGGCCCAAAAAAGACCCTAACAAAGAAAGTTAAGAGATATTACATAGCCAATCTTCCAACAAAGGCTTTACGCTACACTACGGGAAACCGCCAATTTGCCGAGTGCCCACTGGTTTGCCGAGCGCAATCCCTCGGGCACTCGGCAAACAGGGAGTTTGCCGAGTGCCAGAGGCTCGGCACTCGGCAAACTCCTGGCGCACGGTACCAAAAAGGTTTGCCGAGCGCCGAGGCCCTGGCACTCGGCAAACAGACAGTTTGCCGAGCGCCAGAACCGGCGGCACTCGGCAAACTCCTGGCACACGGTGCCAAGGGAGTTTGCCGAGTGCCTCCGTTAGTGGCGCTCGGCAAACTCCCTGTTTGCCGAGTGCCTAACGTGGGCCCTCGGCAAATTTTTTTTTTTTTTCATTTTTCTCCACATTTTCCATTTATGTGGTGGATGTATGTATTAATGTTGCTTCATGCGAAAGTTTGGTGATTTTTTCAATCCGTTTGGTATATTTAAGGTGTTTATGACATATAAAGTATATATTGAAAATAATTCAAATTTGAACTTTAGGTGATTCAAATAAAAAAAATATTCACACAAAAGTTGATATACATGTTCTTGAGTCCAATGTAAGGTGTCAACCATGAAATGAAATGATAATTCGTTCATATTGTACATAAAATATAAGCGAAAAGAATCGGTTGAATATTATTTTAATTTTATAAAATTAAAACAAAGTCTAAAAATTACGAGACTCGCGCTGGTATCATGAAATCATACGTGGAGACCATGATAAATCGTAGAAAACGTTTCGCTAAAGTTGTGACGTACGTTGTTTACAAACAGGAGCATCCTCGAAGAAGATCTATAAACATATGAAGTGATCGTTTGGATTTCGAACATAAACGACGGACATAATTTGGTTTCACCTTAAACATATTTTTTATAGGTAAAGGATCATATGAAATGTATCATGGCAAAATGTAGCAATTTTTTGAATTTATTTCGATTTTATAAATTTTTTTTGAGTTCCAGCAGAAAATGTTTGCCGAGGGCCGGCCCGGGGGCCCTCGGCAAAAAAATTTGTGCCGAGTGCTTTGGGTTTGCCGAGTGCTTTCAGATCTAGCACTCGGCAAACCTTATTTTTTTGACTTAGCGCCGCGCGCGGCCTTCCTTTCTTCTCTCTTCTACCTTATCTTCTTCCCTCGATCTGCTACCACTCGCCGCGCCCGCGCCTCACCCGCCCCCGCACGCCTTGCCGCCGCCACTCGCCGCGCCGCCGCCACTCGCCGCGGCCCCGACGACCCGCCGCCGTCGCCCGCCCCCGCGCCTCACCCGCCCCCGCCCCCGCGCCTCGCCCGCCCCCGCGCCTCACCCGCCCCCGCGCCTCGGCCGCCGCCACTCGCCGCGGCGCCGCCACTCGCCGCGGCCCCGACGACCCGCAGCCGTCGCCCGCCCCCGCGCGTCGCCCGCCCCCGCCCCCGCGCCTCGCCCGCCCCGGCGCCTCACCCGCAGGCCCGGCGAGCCGCCGCCGTTGGGCGCCGCCTTCCCCGCGCCTCCCCCGCTCCTTCCCCGCCGGCGACGTCGCTCCGGCCTCGGCCCCCGACCCCCGACGCCTCACCTCCGCCTAGGACACGGACCGAGGCCGCTCCACCCGCCCCCGAGCTCGCCGGCCCCCCACCCGCCCCCGAGCTCGCCTGCCCGACGACCTGCGCCTCCCCAAGCTCGGCAGCCCTCCACCGACGCCCTCCACCGACGCCCTCCACTGCCCTGGCCCTCCACCGATGCCCCTCCACTGCCCCGGGCGTCCATCCAGATAAGGTAAGCTTCTTTCTTTTTTTTTTTTTTTTTCATTTTGTCGCGGTGCAGCGTCCCGGCGCAATGCCGCTCCACGGCCGCCGCGTGCTCGGCTGCCGCGGCAGCATTATACTTGGTACTACTGCCATTGTTGTCGCAGTCCTCGACAAGCACCGCTCGTCTGTTTGTCGCGGCGGCGGCGACGGCGAACGCCTTGTGGGTGGTGGCGAAGACGCCGAGCAGTAGCAGGAGAAGAGTGGCGGAGAGGGTGGCCGCTGCAGCTTTCTTGGCCCTCCTCGCAGGCGGAGGCGGCATTTTGATTTTGCGGTGGTGGTGGGATCACCGTGGGGGGCCAGACGTGACAAGGACAGTGGTGTGAGGCCGGATTGGAGGAGCCGGGTCTTTTATATATAGCAGCGTAATACTAGTAGATGATGACACGATAAATTATGTACGTATGCGGCATCTTCAACATCGGATTAGAAATGGAATTTAGGAATCTCTCTCTGTTTTCATATTACCCGATTCAGCATTGACTTAACCAAGTTGTCAACTGACAACAAGCTGACATTTCATTTCTCTGCATTGATCTGGATCTTCCCGTTTGTAGCAGCAGTACACGCAGTGGTTCGAGCTCTGATTGGCAGTACGCAACTTCCTTTCTCAGCCAATTATAGAGATGGATCTTGACTCATAAATTCATAATTAGTGAACGACATTGACAATGGAAAGAGAGCTTATCTTGACAAAATGAAATTGATTAGTGAACGACATTGACAATGAAATTGATTGGTTGTTTCAATTGGACCGAGCGATGAGTTTGTTGGAATTGGATGTGAAATGAGAAATTGTGTGGAATTATTTGATCGGTCTATGTCATTGAACTTGGAAATCAAAATTGGACCAAGTGATTGTTTAAATTTGATGTGGTATCCGGCCATCGTGCCGTTGATTTGTTGGATGTGCTTGCCGGCCATCGTGCCGTTGTTTTCTTGCAGGTTTTGGGAACCTCACCGTATAGGGGAGGTGCTGCCGAAATTTTGAATTGACGGTGTTATGTTTTATTCTTTGTAGGAGAGGAGAGGCCTTTCCACCGTCTTTCACTCGTCGCTTTGCGGGAGAGCAAGGTGAGACATCAAAAAACCCACATTTTCCATTTCTGTTTGTAGGTAACGCGTAACCTAGTTAGGCGTCTCCCGTTCGAAATAGATACAGTTGGAGATATGCCCGATGGTTGCATATCTATGATTGTATCTGTTTCGAATTGTCCACGTTTTTTGGACAGCCCGAGGATGCGTAGATGAGGCTATTTTCCATTGTCTATTCCTGTTCGAGACCGAGTTTCGGCCGCGCCTCCCTGTTGTTCTCCGGATACACAATCTCCCTACCAGGACGTGTATTTGGAGAACAGCGGGGAGGTGCTGCCGAAATTCCGTCTCGAACCGGAGTAGACCGTGGAAACTAGCCCCATCTACGCATCGTCGGGTGGGATTAGGACCTATCTTCACCTAAACTAGACATTATAGGCGTATCGTGTAGATGCCAATAAATTTTAAATTGCTCGCTCATATATATGTTAGAAGATGGATGACCGTGCGTGGATGTACACGGGCCGCCCCAGGAAGGGTTCCGAAACAAGTGAATGGGTTGAGAAGACCCTTGGTTTCTTGAAACAAGCATTTGCCAATGTCGAAAAAGGTGGAAAGACTTGGTGTCCCTGCAGCCGTTGCGGCAACACAAGAGAGCAGACAGAGGATGAGATGGGTTTGCATCTTGGTAACTATGGATTCAAGCGAGGCTATACCCGGTGGGTGTACCATGGTGAAGCTCATAGATCGAGGGAAGAGGTCTTAAGACAACGCGTCGATGATTGTGATGCTGATGGCGGGGTGGAGGACATGTTACAGGACTATCAAGAAGCCCAGTTCTGTGAACAACGTAGAGAAGAGGAGGAGCCAGAGGAGTCCGCAAAACGCTTCTACGACATGTTTGAAGCGTCGCAGAAACCTCTTCACGGGCATACCAGGGTTTCAAAACTGGATGCCATTGCACGTCTAATGGCCGTGAAGTCCCAGTTTAGCTTGAGTCGGAGCGCCTTTGATGTTATGTTGACAGTTGTTGCAAGCCTGCTTCCGGAAGGTCACATTCTGCCAATGAGCATGTATGAGGCACAGAAACTGCTTAGTGCACTTAAGATGCCATATGAGCAGATACATGCGTGCCCGAAAGGATGCGTCTTATTCAGGAAAGAGCATGCAGAAGCAAAATACTGTCCAAAGTGTGGGTCCTCTAGGTTCATGGAGGTAGACGCGGGTGATGGGCCTTGTTTGCCGAGTGCCAGGCTCAAGGCACTCGGCAAACAAGAAAGTTTGCCGAGCGCCTGGCACTCGGCAAACAAAAAAAATTTGCCGAGTGCCCTGGCTCTCGGCAAATTTTTTTGTTTGCCGAGTGCCAGACGTCATGGCGCTCGGCAAACTTTTCTGACGCCGTTTCCTGCCGTCACGTTACTTTTTTTTGCCGAGTGTCTTCCTGGCTCTCGGCAAAATCTTTGCCGAGTGCCCGACAGAAAACACTCGGCAAACTCGGCTTTGCCGAGAGCTGGCTGCCGAGTGGAGTTTGCCGAGTGTTACCCTCGGCAAACTATTTGCCGAGTGTAAACAGGGCTTTGCCGAGTGCCTCTGGCACTCGGCAAAGCATGGGTTTCCCGTAGTGCTAGTCTTAGCCTTCAAGACTACTAGCTTTAGTTGCTCCTTGAAACTCTGTTTCCATCGCAGCAGAGATAGTGTTCCTTGGTCGAAGATAATATTGTTTCTGTGACACCATATACACCAGCATGCCACCATGAGGATTTCTCGAAAAATTCGTGAACCAAACTGCTGTCTTGCCTCAAGAAGCATCTGGCCTGGTGTCAAATTGAGGTTCCAATTGATCCCGACAAAACGCCAACACCATTGGCTGAAGGGGCATTCAGAACAAGTGAAATAGAGTTTCATCACTGTTTGTGTTGCAAAGAACACATTTGTAACTGGCTAGCACCATGGTTTTCCTCCTGAGTAGATCTCTGGTGTTTAACCTGTCACGCAATAGAAGCCAGAAGAAAATTTTTTGATTACCCCTGCAGCAAGCATGCCACATCCATTTGAACCATGGAGATACCATTACTTGGCCAATAAGTTGCAGGTACGCTTTCCTGGAATAAAACTTGGTAGAACCCCAAATATATGACCATTCATCATGTTCTGATGCATTAAGCTGTATTTGCTCAAGCCTAACATTCAATTCTTGTAATTGGTCTGAGGCCTCCATGGAAAGTGGCAGCCAAAAGAGCCGTTCTACATCTGAGCTGATGAAGTGTTTCACAGATATTTCCTTGTTCAAAGCAAATGAGTATAACTGTGGGTACTGCCATTTTAGCACACCCAAGTCCCACGTATCATGCCAAAAGGAGACTGAGGCTCCATCTTTCACTCTACATGATGCCATCATAAAGTAATTAGAGGCCAACTTGATGACACTTTTCCACCAGAAAGAACCTCGTGGACGACATTCATGAGGGGCCTTGTTCTGGTTCTGATATAGGTGCTTCCATGTGAGTTTAACCCAAGGAATATCCATCTTGTTATAAAACTTATGGAGAAATTTCAACAAGAGGGCTGTGTTATGCGTTCTGAAATTCACAATGCCTAAGCCACCCTGATCTTTGGGTCGAAGTGCATGTTTCCAGGCAACAAGACATCCCCCTCTTCTGTTGATGTCACCTCGGTCCCATAGTGAGTGTTTCCGATAAATGTCCACTTGGTCAATCAGAGAAACTGGCCATTTCAATGTACACATGTAGAAGGTAGGGTGTGCTGTCATAACAGAGTTGACCATGAGAAGCCTGCCATGATAGGATAAAAATTTATTCAAGCCCATCATACTTTTTTCTATTTTGTTGAGCACTGGCATGAACTCATCAATAGAGGGTTTAGTTGTCCCCAAGGGCAGACCGAGATAGGTGAAAGGCATGGCTGCAACCGTGCATCCCAGGGTTCTTGCCAGATGTTCTGCTTTATCAGCCTCAATGTTTATTGGCACCAAAAAGGATTTTTCATAATTGACACGAAGTCCAGTGGAGTCTGCAAATGTTCTGAGTAATCCTTTCAAACATAGAAGCTGTGTTGCATCAGCTGGGAGCACAATCAAGGTATCATCAGCGTACTGTATGATTGGGTAATCTCCTCCAAAAGAACTGCCCAAAGGAAGATGTATCACATTCCTATTAGCTGCTTCGTTAATCACTGATTGCAGCAGATCAGCTGCTAGCACAAACAGCAAGGGAGATAAAGGATCCCCTTGTCTAACTCCCCTTTTGCATTTGAAAGGTTTTCCTGGAACCCCATTCAAAAGTACCGAGGAGCTTCCTGAGTTCAGAATTTGTCTAATCCAAAGAATCCATTTCTGTGAGAAGCCCTTTGCCTGAAGCATACTAAGAATCACATGGTGCTCAAGTTTATCAAAAGCCTTCTCGAAGTCTAGCTTCAGCAGGACAATTTCTTTCTTTGATTTATGACAGATATGTAGAAACTGATAGGCCCAGGCAAGGCAATCCTGTATGCATCTACCCTTGAGAAAACCATATTGGTTTTCATGCAGCACTGTAAGAATGACACTTTGCAGCTTGTTTGCGATCAGCTTTGTCAATAATTTCAGAGAGTAGTTGAGCAGAGATATAGGTCCGTACTCATTCACAGTACTAGGGCTGTCCTTTTTGGGTATGAGCACAATGGAGTTATTGATGCTCTGTATATCCAGATTACCAGTGGCGAAGTCCCTGTATAATCTCAGGAAATCTTCTTGGATTAAATGCCAGCATTTTTTCATGAAATGACCATTGAAACCGTCTGGCCCGGGGGCATGATCAGATGGCATGTCCTTAAGAGCAGTTAAAATTTCTTCCAATGTGAAGGGATGATCCATTGAAGGCAGCTGCTGTGCTTGGATTAGTGAAGACAAATCAAAAAGCATTTCAGTGCATTCTGACATACCCAATCTATCTTTGAAAGAGGTCCATAGAGCAGCAGCTGGAGCGTTACAGCGCGTCCGTTGCTCGCGCAGCCTGCCCTGCCTCGCGCGCTCCTCGAGCCTGTCCTGCCTCGCGCGGGCCTGGCCCAAAGCAACCACGGTCATCGCCCTGAGTCTCCGACACCAAAACGGAATCGGATCGAGCACTCAACCCCGGCGGCGACGCGACGGCGTCCTCGTCTCTCCGGTGAGCTCTACCCGACGGCTGCTCGCAGGACTCTACGGTGGCTCCGTGGGACACGGGCGATGAGTTTCCCATCGCGCGGCGTCCTTGGGGAAGTGGGGAATCGTCGCTGCCTGCCACGATGTCGACGGAGCCCCTGTCCCCGGCCTCTATCCCAGCCGATACCGAAGAGCTGGCAGCGGACCTGGCCGCTACATCCACCGTGCGCCCAGGGAGGACGACCTAGAGCCCGTCGACGGCGGCGTCGTGCCGCTGCGCATGCCCGAGGGCGCTGGCCCAGGCGTGCTTGTCAATAACCTCTACCTCTCCTGCAACCCCTTTATGCGCGGCAATATGCGGGACTTCCACGGCGCCTACATTCTCCACTTCAAGCTCAGATCAGTGAGTGGTGCCCTTCTTCAGTTCGCTTCCCCTATCGAGCTTCTACTCTGCACTTGGAGAAATTAGGCGTGCACTCATCTGCGTAGAGTTACTGATGCGGTCATTTGTTAACCTGTGAAGACTATTGAAAGATTGCTTGAGGACGGGGGTGGATTCCACTCATCCATGGTTCAGTTATCTCTTTTTCTTGGTGAATAACCAGTTAATCATGGCAGATGATTGTGCTTGGTGTATACATGTGTTGGATACAGAATTGTTTTGTGGTAGCAATTTCTGTCCATGATGTGGTAGTAACTTCTGTTCGTCATGGTGACTTATTTTCATGATATGGGTAGTGAAATAGGCCAGTAAAATTCTTGTGTATAGCTGACAATGTCATTATACTGGTATGGCAACTTATGTCATTTTTATACTGACAACTTGTCCTTTTCCTCTAATAACATATCAAAGTGCTAACATCATTCTTATATTGATATATTCTTCCAGCACGGTGGACTAGCTTATCCTTTAGATTTCACCTACTAGTCTGACACTTGCTTTGCTGCTTTACATTCTGTGCCCATTGCTTTTCAATCAAATGACCTCCATTCTACTCTATTTTCTAGGCTTGAAATCTTGGAATAAGCAAGAAATTCTCTGACTTTTGTAAACTTCAGCATTGGTGATACTTGGAAGCTTTTCCTCAACTCCCCAACGTTTCACCGCTTTGATTGTGAATAGACCGTACTCTTTCCTGAATGATTGTTGGCAAATGGTTAGACAAAAAGCTACTGGTACTACTGCCATTCAAGTTGATGGTAAAAGTTTTAATAGGATTTTCCTATTGCTGATAGGAAATAAGTTGCTACTGCTACTACAGAAGAAGTTACTATTGATAGTTCAGAATAGGTAGCTACTGCTAGGAACATGCATTTAGTTGAAAGAAAAAATATTAATGTGACTCTAACGGTATGATTTGATACTGAACAATCATTTCCAAAAGGTTAATATTGCATTGATGTCAGTAGTAAACTCACATTGTTAGTGCATCGACAATTTTTGTTACCTTTCCGTGAAACACATAGTTTAGTAATGGAAGAAAAAGACTAATGTGAAGCACATTACCACGGGCAGTGACTGTATGACATTATGTCATGTCTTAACTACTGATCTTTTCAGTTTTTCTTTGCGAGAATTGATCTCTGCAGTAGAGGAAAATTCGGGAGGGAAAATCACTAAACTCAAAAGTTCTCTTGGACTAGCAGTAGCAACTTTCTTTGGTCTAGCAGTAGCAACTTTCTTTGGTCTAGCAGTAGCAACTTTTTTCTAAACTATCAGTAGCTTGTTGTTTTAACAGGATTTGCTACTCTCTCTTTTTTTTTTGTGGAAGTAGGATTTGCTACTGTTGATTACAAAAGAAGTTGTTCTATGAAAAAAAAGTTGCTACTGTTACTATAGAAAAAGTTATTACTGGTAGTTTAGAAAAATAATAGTAGTAACTTCTTCTATAGTAGCAGTAGTAACTTTATTTTTTGATAGAACTTATTTTCTAATTGTTTGTAGCAAACCTTATTAGAACTTTTGCAAATAAGGAACCTTTCATATACATATTGTACCGAACTTCTCCACAGAGTTTGTTACCGGCTTTAGCCACAACATGAAACTCAGGTATATGTCGACCAACATGAGCCTTGCCCTATAATTTTTTGAGCCGAACCTTGCCTGATAATTGTTCTCTTTATAACTATTGATCTCTGCGGTTATTGATAGAGGAATTCATCATCCTGGAGGGAAAAGCACAAACTTCAAAAGTTCTCTTTAGACTACTAATAGCAACTTTTTATCCAGTAGTAGTAACTTCATATATAGTAGCAGTAATGTAACATCCCAAGATTAGAAGCCCTAAAATCTTGTAAATTAAACCCTAATGTTGTTAAATAAGGTTGTGTTGATCATTTGAATGTTTTTGAATTTAAACATACATGCATACATTTGCATTTCATATTGCATAGCACACTGTTCGAATTTCCGTGGAACATTGGCTTTGCCAAAAATCTTAAAAACTTCACTACAGAGAGGTTTCACGGCGTAGTATTTTTCATGAATTTTTCATAATATTTGGAGCTCATTTCGATAGGTAGAAAATTCGTTGAAATGTTTGTGGACATGAAAATTCCAAGGAAAAAAAGAGAGAAGAAACTAACCTGCTCGGCCCAGTCCGGCCCAATCCAGCCCAGTTAGCCCGCGTCGCCTTCTCTCTCTGGCGCACGCCTCGCCGCGCAGTGCGCCCGCGCCGTGCGCCGCCGTGCACCGCCGCTGCTCCGCGCGCCCCGTGGCCACTTCGACGCCCTTCCGCGCGCTTCGGCAGCCCATACCGCCGCCTGTGCCGCGCTGACTAAACGCGACGCAAAGTCACCGCGTCGCATGAATTCGACGCCGCGCCGCGCCCCGCCATTGGCAGCCTTGCCGCCGCCTCCCTATGTGCCGCTGTACCGCTGCTGTAGCGCTGCGCCGGCCGTCGCCACGCGCGCCCCGCAGGCCCTGGCTCCCTCCGGAACTCGCGGACGCGCCTCGCTTCCTCCTCTCGCGCTTCTTCTCCCTCCTCACCTGCGCGCCACGCGTGCACCGGCGCGCGACTGCGCGAACCGCCTCTTCAAGGGATAAAATCCCCAGCGTCGCTCACTCTCCCTCTCCTTCTCCCTCCTTCCAGCCCTCTCGGCCACATCTTGGCCAGAGATAAGCATCACCTTGCTCCAATTTCAAAAATTCCCCATTTTCGCTGCCGCCGCCATCGCCGGAAATTGGAAGCTTTCCGGTGAGCTTTTCGTCCATTCCTTGCACTTGTGTGACCCTTATGCATATGCTAACTCTTTACTCTTCACCATTTTCCAAGAGGACAAGCGCGGGACTGCCGGCACCGTCGTCGCCCCTGCTCTGTCACCGCCGCCGGTTAACCTGCCGCCTCTGACCACCACCAGCTTGAGCGACAGTTTGGTGAGCTTCTTGACAGCTCGTAGAAGCTAGATCAAGCACATAAACTCGTGGCCATGCTTTCCTTCTTGCATCGCAAGGTCGCCCTACCGCCGCGCCGCTTAGGTCCTAATGTCACCGCCGCTACAGTCCATCTCCGGCGACGATACGACCACCGGGTAGTAGCCCTTGATGGCGTGCATCGCTTAGGCCAAGCCGTCGACGAGCTCCGCCGCGGAATCGCCGGCGACGAGCCGTTCCGTCGCCGCGGTACTGTTCCAGCGCGTTGATTTAAATTAAACGTTAAACTGAGTGACGTGTCACGCTGCGATAGGCTAGAAGTCACTTAGCTGTTTTTAGCTCAAAATAGATAGAAAAATAGTAGGTAAAATTTTGGGAAAATTGCTAGAATGTTCTCTTATGTTGTTAGGCTCCTTTTTATGTAAAAATATGACATATGTGCTAGGGAAAAATTCATGGTGATTAATAAGCTAGCTTTATGCCTTGTTTAAATATAAATACCTAGGGAATTGGCATATAGAAAATAAACAAATTAGTTTACTTATTGAATTATTTAGAGTCTATGTCCACTGTAGATTCAAAATTTATCATAGGAAAAATTTAGAAGAAATAATTTGTAGAGTTACTTTATTTTCTAGAAAATTAAATGTTTCTTATGGAAAATTTATTTAAATTTACTTAATAGATATGCACACAATCACCATAGATGAAAAACTTAGTTTTCTATTTTGCAAACCACTGATAGTACTGTTTTAGTAAAAATAAAAATATTAAACTTCATTTGTTTAAATAGACATGCTTGTTACATACACCATAAGTATTTTCTTTAGAAAATTGAATGAACTAAAATATTGTCTAAGTGACAACCCTAGGGGTATGCTATGCTGTATAATATCAGTATTTTAGCCTTGAACTTCATTTAGGAAGAATTAGATCATTTTGGACTAAACATAACCAATTTTGATTTATTAACATATTTAAATTCGATTACGCGTAGAATTGCCGTGCGAGCTCCGATTCGAGTGTTTCTCGCTGCATGATTCATGTAAATTCATGATCCATGCATACATGGAAAAATATGCATCATTTTAAATCTGGTGTTTATTTGGATCTTATTTGTATTTATTGGATTTTATTTATTGCACCGTGTAGACGATCCGAACGTTTCGGAGAACACCGACGAGCAGAAATTCAAGGACCCGAATTACGAGGAACAAGTGGTTGAAGAAGATCAGCAGCAAGGCAAGCATCCTTTGACCATATCGATCCTATGAAAATAGTTGATTCATATGCAATATATGTAGGATTAAATAATGCATTGATAATCATCCACTAAAAGATGGTTATGGGAAAATGGTTTGTGATCTCCTATAATTGTTGCATTGCCCTCGAGCTATACACTCTGAAACCTAAGGCTTGCTGGTAGGTTAAAACTTTCTTTTAAGCTCATAAATATTAAGGGATTTTAAGGGCTAATTAAATACAAGAACTTAATTGGTATAAATATAAGTGCTTGTAATGACACTAAAATTTCAGATTCATGTAATGGAAGGTTTATGGTTATGTTCATACAAAATGTCGACAATGACGGGTTTGGTGGTGGAATTATTTTGATGGATTAATGACTGAATCAACAATGGTGATTTTGGGAGACCCGTCATGTCATATAAGGACCGGTACAAATAAATCTTGATTTAAGGAATAATCGTGCAACCATGGAAGTTCGGTATGGGACGACCATTAGTCAAGTAATTAATTAATTAATGATATGCTTGTTTTCTAGAAGTAGGGATTGTGCGGATAATTCCCGACTTTGGTGGGGTTATTCGAAGGGGCTCACATTGCTATACGCGTGGGGACAAAGCTTGCCGACACAATGAATTGCACCCTCTGGCCTAATTACCCAATGTTTAAGGAGGATTAGCCTCTGGGGTGTTAGTTGCCGGTAAAGGAGGGAATCATGTAATTTAGAGAGAGGACAAGTATAGAATTAATTAATGAAACAACTATGTATGATACCGATGTGCTCTCTTCGTGAGTGCACGGCACCGGCCAGTGCCATAGACGGTCACTCATATTCCATGGGTACAGTGTACAAATGGCCGTGCTTGCGGTCTCAAGCTCCTTAATAATAGATCTTTGTTTAGAAAATGGTGGGAATTAAAAATAACAATGATTACGTTGATATTCGGAATATGATGTTTATCTTTGGAAAATATTCACGCCATGTTGGTAGTGATTATTAGGTTCTTGGCATGGTGGTCAAGATTGGAACATTATTACTATGATTATTTACTTGTGCTTATATTTATGCCATTACATTTGAATTGTTCCATTTAGCATTAAAGTTACTTACTATAAGTATTTATGTATGATGAGCCTATGTCATTTCTTCTTTTGAGAAACTCTGCATCTAAACAATTCTCGCTGCATACATAAAGTCTTGCTGAGTACCAATGTACTCACTCTTGCAATTTGTTAATCAGAAGATGAAGAAGAAGAAGTTTCGGAGTACCCATTAGATCAGGGGTATTTTGCTGCGGGTTATGATGATGTTTCCGGTGGTTTGTTCTAGGTTCATCTAGGTTGTTTGCATGTGGACTTTTGGGCGATAACCACTAGATGCGCTGCGAATATGTTGGAGTTCTTTTGCGTCTTCGAGTTTTTATTTAGCCGGTCGGCTTACGTATTGTAAGAGTTTGTAATGGTTGAACACATGATGTAAAATAAATAAGGATTTTTATTGTATGTGTGTATGATATCAATTGCTTTCACGTGTGTGCTTGCATTCGATCTTGGGACAAGCACGATAACACATAGTTTTGGGTTTTTAAATTACCCGGGACATCGCAGTTGGTATCCGAGCCATACAATCTAGAAAGAGTCTAGATAGAGTCATCGGGATAATATTTAGAGTCATTTAAAATATTTTGGGACAGAAAATTTGTTTAAATTTTAATGTTAAGTGCTTGCTGCCCTTTCCTTAGTCTTAGCTTATTTTACTTTAATTTATGGTATGTAGAATTTTTGGAAGTAAAATTTAACTTTCTACTTTGTTATTTCTTTTAGATGCCTAATTGGACACCGGTCTACGAGACCACTGCTTTTGAACCAAGCTCCTTTGCAGAAATCCTTCGATGCTTTGCTCATTATCTTGGGTTTCATGGGGACCCTAAGTATGTTGTGTCTTCGGCACCGTTGAACCACTACCTCTTGGAGTATAGTGCCGAAGTCACCCTTGTTCCTAGCACACCATTGGAGGCTCCTCTTAAGTTCTACGGTCGTGGGACGACCGGGCCGATGGCGATCCGTGAGGCAGCCTACATTGCCATCACGGAGCTTCATACTCGCTATGCCATTGGCGATGCTCTTTTCCGTTACTATCCTTTTCGTGTGGGTGCTGACCATGAGAATAATTTCATACCACCCCGTGAGGATGAAAGTCCTATGGTTCGTCTCCTCGCTCGTTTGGTCGAGGCCATGGATGAATACATTGGTCGTTTGGACCGCGAGCGTGTTGCCTTGAGGTACAACGTTGCACGGCTGCAAGATGCCATGGACGGTCAGTTCCGTACTCGTCTCATTGATCATAACGTCATGTTTGGGGATGTTGACTTGGAGGCTGAAAATGAGCCTTATCCGGTTCCGGGAGTTCACCTTGGACGTCCCCGCCGCCAAGCCCGCATGTCCACTCGACCGCCGCGCAACACTAGGATGGCCCCACGGTTCTCCAGCAGCAGCTCCTCTGGCCCTAGGTGTGGTGGTTCTTCGACTCCAAGTTCGGATGCCGGTCGTATGTGAAGATCGGTAGGATTAGGAAAACTAGGGGTGGCTAGCTCGCCTAAATGAGCATTATAGTTGAATAATGTAAAGCTGATGAATGCCCCTGTTATGTAAAATTATGAATGTACTAGTAGCTTGTAAATTCAGAGGATAACTTATGGGCTTGTAATGTATAAACCTATGGATGTAATAAGTACCTCTATGTATAATTAAATTCTCTTTTGTATGAATTTCTGTGCGAACTTGGTAACCCTTAATTTTTTTCCTCAATTTTACTGTAAAGATATTATTCTATGAGGTATATGTGGTAAAATTTTCGAAAATTTTGAATTAAGTTAGGTAGGGCTAAAAATTCGATTACCAGTAGCTATCCAGTTTTTCTGCTTTCTGTAAAGTTCGAGACAGCAATTTGCATGAATTTTGTAGACCGCTGGATAAACCCAGATGATTTGAAAATTTTTCAGTAGACTCCTTATAAGTTTGTTTATGCCCACAAAACTCCACGAAAAATCTGGACTAGTTTTGACCCCTCGCAAAAATTCCCTGTAGCAGACAGACAGTAATTGTCAGATTCCAGGAAATGCATTCCTATTTTTGAAATAGGCAGACTGAACAAAGATGTAATAAAATATGGATTGGTTGCCTCTAATGTATGAAATGAGTGACTCTGAAACTTAGTTGAATTCATGCTGATTGTATGCATCATTTGCCTATATATGCTATTTTGCAATTTATGAGTCATGGTAACTCAACTATATGTTAAAGTTATATGTTTTCATAATTGCTTGGTTCTTCATTGGGGCTTCCTGTGTGATTAACTACTCATAAAAGGATGCCAAATTAGTCTGACCTCTCATACCTTTTTATTTTTACTTCTTTACTAAAGCTTAATTGATCCTTGCTATTGAACAGGATTAATTTTGTTTTACTAAGGAAATGTCCTCGCCATCGGGACAATCGGGCATGGAAAATTTTGGAGCCCGCCCTGTTTTATCCGGGAGTGAGAGCCCAATGGAAAAGGCGATACTTATGATGGAGGCCAATAATCAGAATACCACTTATATCCTCCAGCAGCTGGTTCAAAACTCCAACTCCAATGGAGCGGCGACACAGACCAAGTTTAATGAATTCATGCGAACTCAACCTCCTACGTTTGCCTCAGCACGGGAGCCACTTCATGCAGATGATTGGCTGAATTCTATCTCCCGTAAATTGGAGATCACTCAATGCAATGATCAGGAGAAGGTGCTTTATGCCTCATACCGATTGGAAGAACCCGCCGCTACATGGTGGGATAATTACAAGAAGATGTTACTGGCAAACGGAGAGATTACTTGGGATATCTTTTGTGAAGCTTTCCGTGCTGCATATATCCCTAAAGCCATCATGGATGCTAAGAAACAAGAATTTTTGGCTTTACGACAAGGAAATATGCCGGTTATGGAATTTCTTCGCCGGTTTAATGAACTCTCTCGATATGCCTCTTCAGAAGTACCAAATGAAGCTATGAAGGTGGAGCGTTTCATGGAACGCATGAGTGAGGAGCTGAAGTTTGCTTTTGCAGCCCATGATGTGCCGGATTTCAAGACTCTCGTCAATAAAGCTATAAAGATAGAAAATAGTGCTCGGGCTTTACATGAGAACAACAAGAGGAAATGGATAGCTCAGAAAAATGCTAATGTCAGCTCTTCTCGTCCTCGTGTTGGGCAGCCCTCCAACACGCGCTCTATGGCCCCATCGGCATCCCGCCAACAAGTTTCGGCTCCGAGGAATTCTACTCCAGCCCCTAGGAATCAACCGTCGGTGCCGCGCTCGAAAGTTTCAACATCTTCTCAGCCTCCAAATAAAGTTCCAACCTATGGGAATCAAGCTTCATCTCTCAGAGGCACATGTTTTAATTGTGGGGAATATGGACATTATTCTAATTATTGTCCCCATAAGCAACACATTGGAAATCCTTGACAAGCCCCTCCGGTACCAAATGCCCCTCGAGCTCCTACTCCGAATCAAGGTGCATCACAACCTACTCGTTCTTCATCCAAGCAAAATCAAAGTTCGTTAACCATGTGACCGCGGATCAAGCTCAGGATGTGCCGGAAGTGATTATGGGTACGTTCCTTGCAAACTCAAATCCCACTGTTGTGCTCTTTGATTCCGGTGCAACACATTCATTCATATCCTCTACATATGTGCAACGGCATGGCATTCCTCAAGTTTTGTTAAATACCCTTATGAAAGTAACATCTCCGGGTGCTACTATGATTGCTAAATATTTATGCCCCAACCTTCCTATTCAAATAGAGAGCGGAAAATTTGAGGTCAACCCTATTATCATAACAATGCATGGGTTAGACATAATCCTTGGTATGGGTTGGCTACATAAATATCAAGGAGTTATTGATTGTGGTCAACGCTCCGTTACTCTTGTTGATCACAATGGGACTCAAGTGAAATATTTTGCCGACCCTATTCCTCCGAAAGGCCACGTCTTTTTGAACTCTACCACTACATTGGAAATATCTCAAGTTCCAGTAGTATGTGAGTATTCTGATGTTTTTCCAGATGAATTACCGGGTCTTCCGCCGGACCGGGATATTGAATTTACCATTGATCTTATTCCTGGAACATCTCCAATATCTCAAAGACCTTATCGAATGAACTCAGAAGAATTAGCGGAGTTAAAGAAGCAACTTAAAGAGCAACTTGATAAGGGATTCATCCGCCCTAGTTCATCACCTTGGGGTTCCCCTGTCATCTTTGTTACTAAGAAAGATGGTACTCTACGAATGTGCATTGATTACCGAGCTCTCAATGCGTTAACTATCAAGAACAAATATCCTCTTCCTCGCATTGATGATCTTTTTGATCAATTACATGGAGCCCGCGTCTTCTCTAAGATTGATTTGAGACTTGGCTATTATCAACTCAAGAGTCGAGAAGAAGACATTCCTAAGACCGCCTTTGTCAACCGGTATGGTTCGTATGAATATACCGTGATGTCCTTTGGTTTAAGCAATGCTCCCGCCACTTTCATGAATCTTATGAATAAGATTTTCATGGAGTATCTTGACAAGTTTGTCGTAGTCTTCATTGATGATATCTTGATCTACTCCAAAAATGAAGAAGAGCATGCTCATCATATCCGTTTGGTTCTTGACAAGCTTCGTGAACATAAACTCTATGCCAAATTTAGTAAATGTGAATTTTGGCTTAAAGAAGTGGCTTTTCTTGGTCATGTCATCTCCAAAGGTGGTATTTCTGTTGATCCTAGCAAGATTGAATCTGTACTTGAATGGAAACAGCCCCAAGATGTTTCCGAAGTGCGGAGCTTCCTTGGACTTGTGGGATATTATCGCCGGTTTGTTGAAAATTTCTCCCGCATTGCAAAACCTTTGACTCGTCTCTTGCAAAAAGGAGTTCCATTCCAATGGACCGATGAATGTGAATCTAGCTTTCAAGAGCTCAAGCGTCGGCTCACGACAGCCCCGGTGCTAGTGATGCCCGACATATCAAAAAGCTTCGACATATATTGCGATGCATCGAGACAAGGCCTTGGTTGTGTGTTGATGCAAGAAGGAAAAGTCGTGGCTTATGCTTCTCGTCAATTGAGGCCACATGAGGACAAATATCCTACTCATGACTTGGAATTGGCCGCCGTTGTCCATGCCTTGAAGATTTGGCGACATTACCTCATCGGTAATCGTTGCGAAATCTATACCGATCATAAGAGTCTCAAGTATTTCTTTACTCAAAAGGATTTGAATCTTCGGCAAAGAAGATGGCTTGAACTCATCAAGGATTATGATATTGGAATTCATTATCATCCCGGAAAAGCCAATGTTGTTGCCGATGCTCTTAGTCGAAAACTATATCGTTTGAATCCATCAATTGAATCTTTCCCGATTGATCTATGTGAAGATCTTGAAAAGCTCAACCTTGGAGTTATTCAAGAAGGGAGTCTAGCTGTCCTAGAACTCCAATCCACCCTTGAGTATCAAATAAAGGCTGCACAACTAGAAGACGAAGAGGTGGCGAAGATTAAAGAAAATCTCCCAATGGATAGTGATAAAAGATTTAATCTTAACCCCAATGGGATTCTTATGTGTGGGCAGTGGTATTATATCCCTCAAAATCAGAAACTTCGTGATCTTATCCTTCATGAAGCTCACAACTCTTTGCTATCTATCCATCCAGGAAGTACTAAAATGTATGAAGATCTTCGTCAACAATTTTGGTGGCCCGGCATGAAAAGAGATATCGTCACATATGTGGCCAATTGTGATATATGCCGACGCGTCAAAGCGGATTATCAACTACCGGCGGGACTACTCCAACCATTGAAAGTTCCAGAATGGAAGTGGGAGGACATCGGAATGGATTTTATCGATGGTCTACCTCGTACACACAAAGGGCATAATTCCATTTGGGTTATTGTTGATCGATTGACCAAGGTGGCTCATTTCATTCCGGTCAAAAGCACCTATGGTGGTGAGAAGCTTATCCAACTCTATATCAAGCATGTTATCCGGTTGCATGGGACTCCCAAGTCGATCGTTTCAGATCGAGGCTCCCAATTTGTTTCTCACTTTTGGCAACAACTACACGCTTGCCTTGGTACTCAACTTGATTTCAGCACATCCTTTCATCCTCAAACCGGCGGCCAAGTTGAACGAGTAAATCTAATTCTTGAAGATATGCTTCGAGCATGTGCCTTGGATTTTAAAGAAAATTGGAAGAAGTGTCTACCTTATGCCGAATTCTCTTATAACAATAGTTATCAACAAAGTCTCAAGATGTCTCCATTCAAAGCCCTCTATGGAAGAAAATGCCGTACTACTTTATTTTGGTCGGAAATTGGAGAGGAGCAACCTTTTTCTCCGGCCGCCATACAAGAAGCGCAGGAAATTGTTGATGTAGTCCGCGACCGATTAAAGGAGGCTCAAACTCGACAAAAGAGTTATGCTGATAAAAGAAGATGTGAGTTGAACTTTGAAGTTGGCGATCATGTTTATATCAAGGTGTCACCCCGCCGTGGCATAAGGCGATTCCGACTCCGTGGCAAGTTATCTCCTCGGTATATTGGACCCTTTCCTATTCTCGAGAGGATCGGTGATCTTGCCTATCGAGTGGAACTCCCTCCTCAACTCTCGGAAGTTCACAACGTTTTTCATATATCACAACTCAAGAAATGCCTCCGTGTACCTATCGAGGAGGAAATCCCGTTGGAAAGTGTTGACCTTCAACCCGATCTTACTTATCGAGAATATCCCGTCAAGATCTTGGACGAAGGTGAGCGCCGAACACGAAGTCAGCGAGTGAGGATCTATAGAGTCCAATGGAGTAATCATTCTGAAAATGAAGCGACATCGGAAAGAGAAGATCATCTCCGTGCGGAATTTCCGGATTTCCTTCCTAGTTTATTTGAATCTCGAGGACGAGATTCTTTTTAAGGGGGGTGGAACTGTAACATCCCAAGATTAGAAGCCCTAAAATCTTGTAAATTAAACCCTAATGTTGTTAAATAAGGTTGTGTTGATCATTTGAATGTTTTTGAATTTAAACATACATGCATACATTTGCATTTCATATTGCATAGCACACTGTTCGAATTTCCGTGGAACATTGGCTCCGCCAAAAATCTTCAAAACTTCACTACAGAGAGGATTCATGGCGTAGTATTTTTCGTGATTTTTTCATAATTTTTGGAGCTCATTTCGATAGGTAGAAAATTCGTTGAAATGTTTCTGGACATGAAAATTTGAAGAAAAAAAAAGAGAAGAAGAAACTAACCTGCTCGGCCCAGTCCGGCCCAATCCAGCCAGTTAGCCCGCGTTGCCTTCTTCTCTCTCTGGCGCACACCTCACCGCGCCGTGCGCCGCCGTGCACCGCCGCTGCTCCGCGCGCCCCGTGGCCGCTTCGACGCCCTTCCGCGCGCTTCGGCAGCCTATACCGCCGCCTGTGCCGCGCTGACTAAACGCGACGCAAAGTCACCGCGTCGCAAGAATTCGACGCCGCGCCGCACCCGCCATTGGCAGCCTCGCTGCCGCCTCCCTGTGCGCCGCTGTACCGCTGCTGTAGCGCTGCGCCGGCCGTCGCCACGCGCGCCCCGAAGGCCCTGGCTCCCTCCGGAACTCACGGACGCGCCTCGCTACCTCCTCTCGCGCTTCTTCTCCCTCCTCTCCTGCGCGCCACGCGTGCACCGGCGCGCGACTGCGCGAACCGCTTCTTCAAGGGATAAAATCCCCAGCGTCGCTCACTCTCCCTCTCCTTCTCCCTCCTTCGAGCCCTCTCGGCCACATCTTGGCTAGAGATAAGCTTCACCTTGCTCCAATTTCAAAAAATCCCCATTTTCGCCGCCGCCGCCATCGCCGGAAATTGGAAGCTTTCCGGTGAGCTTTTCGTCCATTCCTTGCACTTGTGTGACACTTATGCATATGCTAACTCTTTACTCTTCACCATTTTCCAAGAGGACAAGCGCGGGACTGCCGGCACCGTCGTCGCCCCTGCTCTGTCGCTGCTGCCGGTTAACCTGCCGCCTCTGACCACCACCAGCTTGAGCGACAGTTTGGTGAGCTTCTTGGCAGCTTGTAGAAGCTAGATCAAGCACATAAACTCGTGGCCGTGCTTTCCTTCTTGCATCGCAAGGTCGCCCTACCGCCGCGCCGATTAGGTCCTAATGTCGCCGCCGCTACAGTCCATCTCCGGCGACGATACGACCACCGGGTAGTAGCCCTTGATGGCGTGCATCGCTTAGGCCAAGCCATCGACGAGCTCCGCTGCGGAATCGCCGGCGACGAGCCGTTCCGTCGCTGTGGTACTGTTCCGCGCGTTGATTTAAATTAAACGTTAAACTGAGTGACGTGTCACGCTGCGATAGGCTAGAAGTTACTTAGCTGCTTTTAGCTCAAAATAGATAGAAAAATAGTAGGTAAAATTTTGGGGAAATTGCTAGAATGTTCTCTTATGTTGTTAGCCTCCTTTTTATGTAAAAATATGACATATGTGCTAGGGAAAAATTCATGGTGATTAATAAGCTAGCTTTATGCCTTGTTTAAAAATAAATACCTAGGGAATTGGCATATAGAAAATAAACAAATTAGAGTCTATGTCCACTGTAGATTCAAAATTTATCATAGGAAAAATTTAGAAGAAATAACTTGTAGAGTTACTTTATTTTCTAGAAAATTAAATGTTTCTTATGGAAAATTTATTTAAATTTACTTAATAGATATGCACACAATCACCATAGATGAAAAACTTAGTTTTCTATTTTGCAAACCACTGATAGTACTTTTTTAGTAAAAATAAAAATATTAAACTTCATTTGTTTAAATAGATATGCTTGTTACATACACCATAAGTATTTTCTTTAGAAAATTGAATGAATTAAAATATTGTCTAAGTGAATATGGCCTTATCAACCCTAGGGGTATGCTATGCTGTATAATATCAGTATTTTAGCCTTGAACTTCATTTAGGAAGAATTAGATCATTTTGGACTAAACATAACCAATTTTGATTTATTAACATATTTAAATTCGATTACGCGTAGAATTGCCGTGCGAGCTCCGATTCGAGTGTTTCTCGCTGCATGATTCATGTAAATTCATGATCCATGCATACATGGAAAAATATGCATCATTTTAAATCTGGTGTTTATTTGGATCTTATTTGTATTTATTGGATTTTATTTATTGCACCGTGTAGACGATCCGAACGTTTCGGAGAACACCGACGAGCAGAAATTCAAGGACCCGAATTACGAGGAACAAGTGGTTGAAGAAGATCAGCAGCAAGGCAAGCATCCTTTGACCATATCGATCCTATGAAAATAGTTGATTCATATGCAATATATGTAGGATTAAATAATGCATTGATAATCATCCACTAAAAGATGGTTATGGGAAAATGGTTTGTGATCTCCTATAATTGTTGCATTGCCCTCGAGCTATACACTCTGAAACCTAAGGCTTGCTGGTAGGTTAAAACTTTCTTTTAAGCTCATAAATATTAAGGGATTTTAAGGGCTAATTAAATACAAGAACTTAATTGGTATAAATATAAGTGCTTGTAATGACACTAAAATTTCAGATTCATGTAATGGAAGGTTTATGGTTATGTTCATACAAAATGTCGACAATGACGGGTTTGGTGGTGGAATTATTTTGATGGATTAATGACTGAATCAACAATGGTGATTTTGGGAGACCCGTCATGTCACATAAGGACCGGTACAAATAAATCTTGATTTAAGGAATTAATCGTGCAACCATGGAAGTTCGGTATGGGACGACCATTAGTCAAGTAATTAATTAATGATATGCTTGTTTTCTAGAAGTAGGGGTTGTGCGGATAATTCCCGACTTTGGTGGGGTTATTCGAAGGGGCTCCCATTGCTATACGCGTGGGGACAAAGCTTGCCGACACAATGAATTGCACCCTTTGGCCTAATTTCCCAACGTTTAAGGAGGATTAGCCTCTGGGGTGTTAGTTGCCCGGTAAAGGAGGGAATCATGTAATTTAGAGAGGACAAATATAGAATTAATTAATGAAACAACTATGTATGATACCGATGTGCTCTCTTCGTGAGTGCACGGCACCGGCCAGTGCCATAGACGGTCACTCATATTCCATGGGTACAGTGTACAAACTCTGCAGAACAATAATCCATTCGAATGGCCGTGCTTGCGGTCTCAAGCTCCTTAATAATAGATCTTTGTTTAGAAAATGGTGGGAATTAAAAATAACAATGATTACGTTGATATTCGGAATATGATGTTTATCTTTGGAAAATATTCACGCCATGTTGGTAGTGATTATTAGGTTCTTGGCATGGTGGTCAAGATTGGAACATTATTACTATGATTATTTACTTGTGCTTATATTTCTGCCATTACATTTGAATTGTTCCATTTAGCATTAAAGTTATTTACTATAAGTATTTATGTATGATGAGCCTATGTCATTTCTTCTTTTGAGAAACTCTGCATCTAAACAATTCTCGCTGCATACATAAAGTCTTGCTGGGTACCAATGTACTCACTCTTGCAATTTGTTAATCAGAAGATGATGAAGAAGAAGTTTCGGAGTACCCATTAGATCAGGGGTATTTTGCTGCGGGTTATGATGATGTTTCCGGTGGTTCGTTCTAGGTTCATCTAGGTTGTTTGCCTGTGGACTTTTGGGCGATAACCACTAGATGCGATGTGAACATGTTGGAGTTCTTTTGCGTCTTCGAGTTTTTATTTAGCCGGTCGGCTTACGTATTGTAAGAGTTTGTAATGGTTGAACACATGATGTAAAATAAATAAGGATTTTTATTGTATGTGTGTATGATATCAATTGCTTTCACGTGTGTGCTTGCATTCGATCTTGGGACAAGCACGATAACACGTAGTTTCGGGTTTTAAAATTACCCGGGACATCGCAAGTAATAACTATTCTTTTCATTGAACAACTTCTTTTCTAATCTACAATAGCAAATCCTGTTAAAACGTTTTTGTTGCAAAGGAGGAGCCTTTCCTATACAAAATATATGGAACTTCTCCACTGAGTTTGTCACCGGCTTTTGGCCGCAGCATGGAAAGTAAGATCACATCCCAGATTTTGTTTCCAGCTTCTTTACTATTTTTTATTTTATTTTTCATTTTCATTGAACAACTTCTGGTAGTAATTTTTTGTCCAAAGTGTACAATTTGTGTTTCGATAGCAATATCACTTCAGTCCTAGTAGTAGTAACTTCAGTCCTTGTATTTGTAGCAACTTATGATGTCCATCTTAGAACAATAGTAACAGGTAACATATTGCTGTAGCTTTTTTTTCAGGTACATATTTGTACAAGTATAGTAACTTTTAAGTAGAATATGTAGCAACCACACTTCATAAAGTAGTAGCAATTTTGAGCAACTATTTTTACAGTTCTCTAATACCAATTGAATATTTTTATTAGTAGCTACTAATTAGGTACAAATTCATCCTTGCTGTTGTCACTTGGCTAATTTTGGTACTAACAATTTTAGTGTCTTATTGTGCACCAGATGTGGAATTTTGTGGTTTCATAAATTATTTTTGGATTGTCTAGTGACTTCAACACCACAAACATGCAATATTGATGGTTCATTCTATGACTTGGTACAATGGAAGTGTGATATGACCGGGTGCAGGCAAAATTGATCATCGCGGGATGCATTGCAAGCTGAAGCAACTACTGCTGTTCACGGCCTGTTGCTGATTTCTGAAAAAATGGATGTCTTAACTCTAAATAGTGCATTCACCTAATGGTCGTTGGATTTATCAATGAATGGGGCTTTTTATTTTTCAAGGATATCAAATTCTTAATGTATACAGAGTAGCTATTTGTACAGTGTTTATAGTAGCAATTTTAATATTATTAGTAGTTGGCACTCTTGTTGTTTTTTTTTTAAAGATGTATCAGGAACTATTTGTGTTGTCTCGGACGGTTGCAAAATTGTAATATGTGCATGTTTGTTACATTACATGGTAATGGTAATTTGTTTTCATCACATGTAAGGAGGTAGAATAATTACTTTTGGTCTTGTTTAAGTAGCAACTTGTCAGCCTGACTTCTTTTTCCTGTAGCAACTTTTCTTCCTGCACAGTTGTACAGTAGCAACTTCTCCTACTGTAGCAACTTGTCCTTTATTTACATTGGATTGCAGATTTTCCTACAGAATCTTCACTAGCGAGTTGGAGAATTTATGGTTGTGGCGATCGGAGAATTTAGTGTGGCAGCAAGTTGGAGAATTTAGCGTTAGTGTTTTACCATAGAATATAGGGTTGTTTTCATTGGAGAATTTAGTGTGGTAGCTTGTTGTAGAATTTAGTGTTAGTATTTTGCCATAGAATTTTAGGCTGCTCTCACCGGAGAATTTAGCATGAGGCCGAACCCGCGTGACACCTTATATGACATCATCTAGGAAAAAAAGATAACCAACCATATATTTTTGGCTTCTTCACTGTTTTTTTTTTCATTTGCGGTAGTAGTTTTTTGTCCATAGTGTAGTAGTGTACGATTTGTTTTTCAATAGAAAAAAAAGTAGTAGCAACTTTTTTTAAAAAAAAAATAGCAAACCCTATTAAAACCTTTTCTTATACAGAATATGTTGAACTTCTTCATAGACTTTTCACTTTAGGCAGCATATTTTTTGGCTTCTTCACTGTTTTTTTTCCATTTGCGGTAGTAGTTTTTGTCCATAGTGTAGTAGTGTATGATTTGTGTTTCAATAGAAAAAAAGTAGTAGCAACTTTTTATTTACTAGTAGTAGCAACTTTTTTAAAAAAAAAAAAACTAGCAGTAGCAACTTTAATTTTTTTTATAGAACAACCTCTTTTCTTCGACAGAAGCAAACCCTATTAAAACATTTTCCTATACAGAATATGTTGAACTTCTTCATAGACTTTTCAATTTAGGCAGCATATTTTTCGGCTTCTTCACTGTTTTTTTTTTTCATTTGCGGTAGTAGTTTTTTGTCCATAGTGTAGTAGTGTATGATTTGTGTTTCAATAGAAAAAAGTAGTAGCAACTTTTTATTGACTAGTAGTAGCAACTTTTCTTTAAACTAGCAGTAGCAACTTAACAGTAGTAACTTCTTCTAGAGTAGCAATAGTAACTTTTTTTTTTATATAGAACAACCTCTTTTCTTCGACAGAAGTAAACCCTATTAAAACTTTTTTGACTAGAGGTAGCAACTTTTTATTTACTAACAGTAGTAACTTCTAGCAATCATGTGATGAGATCAAGTCTAGCAAGTAGCAACAATGTTAGGTGTATGCATGATAAGATAATGTAATCTAGCAAATTGAGCTTATATTATTTAAATGTATGATACATATTCTTCCTTTGTGACTTCTGTAATGATATGTTGGATACTGAATTTTTTTTTTGGTAGCAACTTCTGTCCATGATGTGGTAGTAACTTCTGTTCAGCATACGATGGCGACTTATTTTCAGTATACTAGTATAGCAACTTATGTCGTTCTTATACTTACAGCTTGTCCTTTTTCTCTAATAATAACATATCAAAGTGCTTATGTCATTCTTATATTGATATACTCTTTCAAAAATATATACATATATAGCAATTCAAAGTGCTTGCAAACATACACATATCTTAAAATCATATAAACAATAATAAATGTAATTATAGTGTCATTGCTGTAGAGGAAAAAATGTCACAGGGAGATAATGAACGCAATATCATACAGTAGTGGCAACTAACAAACATGTCACCCAAAGGATAAGTGTTCTTCAGATTTAAGAACATACAAAAGCTAAATGTGTAACTATATAAATGGTTTCCTTTACAACATTGAGCGGTAGGGCTTATTTTCATGAGTTTCACCTCCTAGTGTGACACTTGCTTTGCTGCTTTACATTCTGTGGCCATTGCTTTCCAATCAAAGACCTCCATTTTAGTCTATTTTCTAGGCTTGAAATCCAGGAATAAGCAAGCAATTCTCTGACTTTTGTAAACTTCAGCATTGGTGGTACTTGGAAATTTTTCCTAACTCCCTAATGTTCACCGCACTCTTCCCTGAATCATTGTTGGCAAATGGTTATACAAAAAAATACTGGTGCTACTGCCATTCAAGTAGTTGCTAAAAGTTTTAATAGGATTTTCCTATTGCTGATAGGAAACAAATTGCTACTGCTACTACAGAAGAAGTTGCTATTGATAGTTTGGAATAGGTAGCTACTGCTAGGAACATGCATTTAGTTGAAGAAAAAATATTAATGTGGCTCTAACGGAATGATTTGTTCTTGGACAATCATTTCCAAAAAGTTAATATTGCATTCATAATATAAGTTACTACTACTACATACATCACAAGGAATCTACACTTGCCTTATCAGGATTCGTGTTATCCCCCAGCTGCGAAGGTTTTCCCTCTTCTCCTTTATGACCAACTTGAGGCTCTTTTGAAGCTGTGGTTGCTTATGTGATATCAACATTAGTGCCGTCAATGCAATTATAAAAAAAGAACATTCAGTTGTGTGAAACTGAAAATTAATCTATGCACTTGATTGAAATAAAAAAAAAGGTTTTGGTGCACTAACAATATGTGTTGCTACTGTACTGATACTACAAATTGCTAGTGATAGTAAAAGCACGTACATTAGGATTTATTTCTTCATGACACACAATTTTGCAATGTGAAAGCCAGATAACGAGGGAGTCCAGAAACACAATTTTGCAATGTGAAAGCGGTACGGAAAAATTACTACAGTTCTATATTAATAAGTTGCTACAACTATGTGAAAAAATTACTACTGAAAAATAAGCACAAACATTTCAAACGCACAATGGTGTAACAACCAGAGATTCAGATGCCTGACATGCTCATAGGAAAAGGCATTAAGCGGGGTGTTGTTAAAGAAAACTATGTGAGATAGGCACATACCTATCTGGCTTTGCAACATCAGAAGATAACATCAACCATGCCAACCAACATCAAGTTCTTTACCGGTGACTAGCACCCTCGATCATGGGAATCACATTGGTCCTTTTCTTGGTCATATTGACAAGATCCCTACCACTCCTGTGAGAGAACTCAATAGCAAAAGCTCTAGTGAAGTCCCTCGCTCCGGGGCTGCTATCAATAGGGTCAGCGTTCAAGTGGAAACATGCATCCACTTGGGAGCCATCGAACATTGCAAAGAATTGGTCAGAACAACAATGTCAGTATAAAATTCAATGAAAAAAATAACGGCAACTAATAATTGAGTTGCTACTGAAGTACAGTTTTTAGAACAACAAAACATTCCGAGTTGCTACTAATCATCATGCAAAATGTAAGTGGTTATGGTATTTTTTCTTACTGTAACAACTCGGACATATAAATTAGTATAAATTTGTTACCAAAGCAAGTAGCAACTTAAAATATCACACCAAAAACATTTATGAATAGCCATCAAACTTGTAAGCTGTAACGTCCAGAAATTGTAATATAGCCTAATTACGTTTTGGGCTGTATTATTGGGCTTAATGACCATTAAACTTGGGCTTTAGTGGAGTCCGTTTCAGATTAGAGGGCAGGGGAAGAAAACCCACGTAGCTTCCTTGCCGTTCCTCCTCCCCGATCGATACTTTGCCTTGAGGTCGTAGAGGCGGCGCCGGCCTGGAGTCGCCGTTCCTGCTGCTGGGCACGGCGATCCCGTTCGTTGCAGGCGGCGTCAAGGCTAGGGAACGGACAATTGGATCCAGTTGAGGACGTGATCTGATCTAGGTATCAAAGATTGACCTTTTCCCTGCTAGTTACGTTCAGATCGCAACTAGTTTCGGCCGTTTGGGTTTAGTCTGTGATGGACTCGAATTTGTGTTGCTGTAATTGTCGGACAGCATACAGTAGCAGTTCGATGTACTTTTGAGGCTGTTAACTGTTGAATCGTAGGATCTCGTCAACATGAAAGTTGTAGATAATCTGATTATCTTTCCGAGGAGTATTTATTTGCAATTTTTGGTTCAGTATAGAAGAAGTTACGCCTCTCTGAATTTTGGCTGTCAGTTTCGTCAGGTCTGCTGTTACAGATTTGACGTTGAGTTTTGCGTGGCTTATATGGTGATCCTAGAGGCTGAAACTGTCTGTCGTGCAATATAGTTTATATTAGATCTTTGTTTTATCTTTCCACAGAGTGCTTAGTCTTTGTCTTTGGTCGAGTAAAACTGGAGTTATGAATATTTGAAGTTCAGCGGTTCGAAGTACATGCAGTAAACTGAATGTCTGTCTTGTGACTCAGTTTTACCTGAGTTACAGTTCGAAATAATTTTTGAGTTGAAAACCAAAGTTGTATATAATTTTCTTTAGATTATCTGAGTGTGCTCATTTACCTGTTTATCTGTTGTATAAAAATAGTTATGAAAAAGATAATGCTGACTGTCCTGTGTAGACAGTTTTGGCGTGTGGGGCTGTTTTGGGTTTATTTTTGCGAGCGATCGTAGGAGCGCTTTACTTGATGTTTTCTTTATTTGTATGCTTGATTTTGGTGCTGAGAATTACTTATATTCAGGTGGTGGATCTTCAGAGCAAGCCTAGCTCATTCTCTTGAAATCGGTGAAGGCAAGTAAACGTAGCGTTGTGGCCCCTTGCTTTAACTTTGTTATTTGGATTGCCTCCACTATATTAAAATACTTCACAACAGCCAGATAATATGCTAAATGGATATTTATCTCCATGTCTTGAAGTATTTTGTGGATATATTATGAATTCCATCTATTGAAGTTGAAGTATATGATGAAGTGCATACATGACAATTTTGCATTTTTGCACTTCCCATTGGATGCATAAGAAGACACCGTAGCCTGATGTTGGTGCGGTAAGTACCGGTACAGCAACGCACGTTGAAATGAGCAATGTGGTTGCAGCCCTCACTTCCAATCGTTCGGATTTGAGGGTAGAAGAGAAGTCATGCATTGCATTGCATCATTCGCATGTTGCATATGCACAGAAGTTCAGAATTATGAAGTTATGGATGTTTTATCATCTACTTGGAGATATATTTCAGTTGACACCTTATTATGATGACATCTTTTAAATTATTGTTTAATCAAACCGTGGTTCAAATAACCTTGCGCTTTCATTTTCTTCCTCAGGTGCTTGAATTCGAAGGACATGAGCGTGGGATGGGAAATAGCAGCACATACCTTCACTTTTACACATTTTCTTAGTTTCTACTTGCAGCCATAATAAAGAACCTATGATCGTCGTTGTTGGAACTCGTTGGTTTATCTTTTGCTTGTGAAGTGATGTTTAAACTTATTACGGTTATACTTTGTTGCTGCTGAACTCATGGATGCTAGAGTGATGCTTTATTGTTTTACCTATTCAACTTTATATCTTTTGGCTTCCGCGTTGCTTATATTTGTCAAATTATATATTGTTTGCTGTATGAGAGGTTTTAGTAGCATCCCTTGTATGTTTTGTTTTTGGGGTGTTACAGTTGGTATCAGAGCTTAGGTTATAGATTCTCGGCGTTGTTAAAATTTGACTCACCTTAAAATTGACACACTTGCACTTATAGGAGGGGAGTTGGGTTTTATTATACCGATGTATTATGATTATGTTAGCACTCATTTTATTTTGTGCATGATGGTTGTTTGTATTGATTTTTTTGTATTGTTGTGTGGACAATAGATGAATCGCGGTCGTGGTCGTCGCGGTCGCGGTCGTGGTGGCCGCGGACGTGGTGCTGGTCGTGGTGAGGAAGAGCCTGCTCATGAGGCTCCTCAACCTAATGTGGACTTAGCTGCGGTGCTAACGGAGATGCAGGCGTTACGGGCTGAGATGGCTACCCTCCGTCAGGCTGGGGGTGCCGTTGGGGCTGCTCCAACTGGTGGTCCTCCTCCTGGTGGGGCGGCAGCCGGTGGCCCTCCTCTTGGTGCTGCTGGAGGTGCCGTTCCAGTTGGTGGAGGTGTTCCTGTTGGCGAAGGCATACCCCAACCAGCAGCAGTTCCTCATCGTCCTTTAGACTTGAGGGACTGGTGTGGCATGAATTTGGAGCACTTTGGTGGTTCAGGTGCCCCTATTGAGGCTGCAGATTGGCTCTCAGCGACAACAGACAAGCTGGATGCTTTTCAAGTGCCACTCACTGAATGGGTTCGCTTTGCCACTCAGCTACTGAAGGGTGAGGCTCTTGTATGGTGGAGGAATGTGCAGTCATCTCGCTCTGCTGCATATGGACCTTTCACTTGGGGTGAGTTTGCCTCTCAATTTGAGAGGAGATTCTACCCGGTTGCTTTCATGGACAAGATGAAGACTCAGCTTGAGGGGTGCCATCAAGGGAAGAAGACCGTGGCTGAATATGAGGTTGAATTCAACCAAATGGTGCGCTTTGTGCCTCATGTGGCACATAATGAGTATGAGAAGGCAAGGATATTCAGGAAGGGTTTGAAGGCTTCCATTCGGCGTGTCCTTGGGGCTTCATTCACGGATTCTTCCTGAGACGTCGACGCGTCAGGGACAAAAGTGGAGGACAGGAGGAGGCCATCGCGTCGCGCCTGAGTCGGGGGTGAGGAGGCCACCGCGCGGCGCCGGGGACGGGGCAGAGGAGGCTGCCCGCTGTAGCACGCAGGGGACGGCGCGCAGGAGACATGGTGAGAAGGTCGTCGCGGTGCGCCGGGAACGATGCCGAGGAGGTCGCCGCCGCGGCGCAGGGGGCGGGGGGGGGGGTGAGAAGGCCGCCGCTGCGGCGCACCGGGAATGACGCGGAGGAGGCCGCCGCCGCGGCGCGCAGGAGACGGGGGGAGGAGGCCGCCGCCGCGGCGCGCAGGAGACGGGGGGAGGAGGTGGCCGCCGCGGCGCCCAGGAGACTGGTGGAGGAGGCCACCGTGGCGCGCAGGCGGCGGGGGGAGGAGGTGCGCAGGGGGCGAGCGACGGCCGACGACCTGTCGCACGACAATTGCGTCCTTCCCGATTTGGTTTTGCGCGCTCGGCGGAAAAGGAAGGTCGGGGGGACGTGCGCTCGACTAACGCGCGTACAGACGCGCTGTAAACGCTCCCATTTCTTTTCAAGCATTTCGGCCAAAAAAACGTCTCTAAGAATTTGCACCTTGAAACATTTGTGTGTGGAATCGAATGTTACGCCATCATTTATTCTGTGGGTTTGCATGGGCAGGGTGTTCCATTGCAACATGTCAGTGGAGAACATCATCGATGTTAAAGTAACAGTTGTTACCATACCATTGGAGAACTTCACCATACAATCAAAGATGGAAAACAATGTGCTGCATGCGCCAATGAGCTTGATTAGCAATTTATGTAATGTAATTATCCTATTAACTAGTGCAAAAGACTATTTTTATGAAGCATGTTGAAAATAAGGGGAGGGGGGCTAGGCCCCCTTTTGTCTACACGAAGCTTTGTCAGTGTTGAAGAGGAGGGTGACAAAGGCATCGAAGACATGAAGCACCGGCGATGACACCTTCAAAGGTTGATTGCAGTCTTCTTGGAAAGAACCTTAGACAAAGCCTGCCGCGGGTTGAGTTACTATCGTGCTCTCAACGTCGGTAGCACCGCAAAGGGTGCATAAAAAATTAGAACAAGAAAAAAATGTGTAGTGCATGACATCATCTATTATGTTAAATTTTGATATGCAACGGATATATGTGTAAGAAGAACTCTGCTGCAAAGCCCTTCTCTGCGTTCTCTGTACATTTTACACGAACTCTGACACTTTGATAGTACCTAGTGAGATGGATAAATTCGGAGTTCATACTACTCGTCCACTGCAATTGTTTATGGTAATTTTGTAGATACGAATATAGGTGGCCCTTGCACGAATCGAGAATAATGCTGCATCAACAGCTTTATCGACAAAAACAATGCACCAACAAGTACTCATAAAAAATGAAGATATAATGTCCCTTTTATTAGCATGAAGATGGTAACAAAATTCTAGCACTAAGTGACTTGCAACGGCGAGGAGTCTGAGCACGCCGGCCCGACGAACCTCGACGGTCGAAGCCACATCAGCGCTAGAAGAATCAGGGTAGGGAGGAAAAGCAGAAGGGGAAGAAAAACAGAGGAGGAAAAAAGCAGGGGAGGAGAAGCAGGGGGGTAGGGAGCTCCCTTCCGATCTTCCGCGATCGGCGAGAGTCTTGGACTCCGGAAACGCATCGGGCGCAAGTCGCCGACGACGCGCGGCGCGCCACGGAGGTTCGTCGCCGGGAACCCACGCGTAGCGTCTTGGATAGTGCGAGGCGGTGGAGCGGCTCGTCGCGCGCGGCTGGCCGGCATGCCTCCCGGGACTGGGATGGAGGCGCATCGCCGGCCAGCCGTGTCTTCTACCTGGCTTCGCTCGCCGGAGGAAGGAGGACGTCTCGCTACTGCTCTCGCTGATGGCCGGCCGAGTGGCGCCGTGCGGCGGGTGTGGGTTGGTTTGCGCTGCGCCGTGGTTCGCTCGCCGGAGGAAGGAGGACGTCTCGCTACTGCTCTCGCTTATAGCTCGCAGCAAGCAAGATCGGATCGAAGACGATCGTTTGTTGATGTAGGGTTGGTTGGTTGGAAGCGGGCATCGTCGCTGGCGGCGCCGTGATGCTCGAGCGCACGACGCGTCCGGTTTGTTACCATTTGAAGTGATCGTTACGGATGGAGACTCGTTCCGATGAGACCCGGCTGTGCATGGCGCCGTTGCGTGGCGCTGGGCATGGGCCATACTATCCTGAATAGAATTCCACACGGCATGATGCCATTTTGTTCTTCGAAAAGCAACAGTAAATTCGAATGATTCCTCGAAAAAAAAAAGCTTGTGTTTGTAATCCAAAAGGACACCAAGAATATTAAGCGTGCCCTTTAGTAAACTTGAGATCTTATATTCGCTAAGGTTGCTACTGAATTCGATGTTGATACGAACACTGCATCAATTTTGGTAAACAGTTTATTCCAAGTATTTTAGAAAATAAGCATTGACATTTTTTCACTAACAATATAAGCTTTGCTTTAATTTCTTTTTCATTCCCTGAAATTATTTTATAATAAATATAAAGAAAAAGTGCACTTTCCTCCTCTCAAATATTCTCTTGGTCCAAATAACCTCCCAAAGTTTAGTTTGGTTTGTTGTAACACGCTGTCGACAGTAGGAAACAACTCACAAAAGTAGACAAAAGACAAGACACAATGTAGGGTGGAGCTTCTTCTTTATTATTCAGAATAAACTGGTGATTACAATGCTTGGGGTACTCCACTATTTATATGCGGGATGGAGGTTCTCATTTCCTTCTAGGATAGGTACTCTTTTGGTAAATTGCCCACATCTTGGACTCGGAGTCGGATAGCTTCTTCTAGAACTTCCTTTCCTAGTCCAATAGGCATTTTACGATGACACGCATGTCTCATTAAAAACTCCTTCATAAAAACCCAGTGAGAAAAATAGAGAAAAGTGTACATGGTACCGTAGCTTTCAATTGCACACATTGCCTCGTTAAAAACCTCTTAATTGAGAAACCTTCAGGTAGAAACTCAAATGAGGGAAAAAAACGTACAATGCTTCATTCTTCTAGAATCTACTATTTTGTCTTCTAGACTATAGTAGTAGGGATTATGTGCTCAAAGATGTTCTCTCCCTGATCTGCACACTTCTGTAAGGCTCCTCATTCCAATTCCATGCCTATGCTTTTCAAAGGAGCGGGCAGGAAGGGCCTTTGTGAACATATCTGCTAGATTATCACAAAAGCGAACATGAGTCACCATAATTTCTTCCTTCTGCTGCAGTTCATGCGTGAAGAAGAATTTAGGCGTCATGTTCTTCGTGACTTTAGACTTCACCCTAAAATTGAAAAGTTTTTCAAAATAAATGAAACGTTTTCTCTTTTCACAGGATCGAGTCGGAAGTGCCGGTGAACGGACACAACAGTGCATCACATAAAAAGCACAAATTAAGTCTTTAAGTGATTTCATTAGTCCAATTAAAACAACGAGTAGCACAACCGAAGTCATAACGATACAAGTCTAAGTCTAAAAGAGACAACGATACAAAGAAGCGCACGCGCTCACGATACATGAGAATCCGTATCCAAAGCCATGAAGATGCGAACTCGAGAGGAGATCACTCCTCGGTCTGCCAGTGGGCTGTCCAACCAAAAGGGAGCTGGTCACCCCACTGTCCACCTCCACCCGTAGAGTCAGGGATAAAGGTGCTACCTGCAAAAACATAAAGAGCCAAACCCTGAGCAACTAATACTCAGCAAGACTTAACCGTCAACGTGGCTAACTACAGCCGACTCCTAACATGCAAGGCTACAAGGGTGGGCTGAGTAGCATAACTCGCACTAATTACTGGATCCTTACTTTCAAGTTTTATTTTCAAATTAAGTACTTAACCAATAAAATAGTGCACATATATCTAAACAGATATAAGTAACAATACATCAACGATCGCAATATACATCAAGATATGTAAATATAATTATAATAGTAAACTAGAATCATCACTAACATATCACACTACGATGTGACTCAGTGAGTAAGCTTGCTCTTGACTGAGAGCGGCGGCATCGATGTACATCCTGCAGGAGAAAACCTGACCACACGCCGCACACGCACAAAAATCGCATGCGGCAACCGTTTATGCTGCACACCACCAGAGCTGTACTAGATTCTACTCCTCCTGAGGAAAGGGTCTCCCGCCGCAGCCCCCATCCCAGACGTACGACTGCGCAGGACGTTATCCTTCCTCTCCCAAGTACCATGATAGAAAGAGTAAAGTATCCACCAGAGATCCAGGGCGACGCAGGCTACTAGGTTTACTAGGCCCATAAAAATACTAGCATGTGAGTCAGTACGTTCGAACTTGCTCAACAGGGCCAGCAACGAACGGTCCTCAATCGACACAGATGGGGATACTACCGTGAAGGCCCAGCCTTCTCCAACCATCCTATGCAAACAAATTCCCGTCCGGTCTCAACAAATCCTAAATTCTGCTAGCACAATCCAGGGTGATTCCTATCATGCGAGTGGGACCTCCCACTCATCTTCTACCGTTCACTAGCCGCTAAGCATAGCAAGTTCTAACGTTACCTAGACCACATCTACAAAAATAGGACACAAGGCAGGATATGGAAAGGTAGTCCTAATGCATTTCTAAAGTTTCACATCAACTCCTAATAAACCTAATGCACAAACAATTACTAGCCCCAATCAAATGACAAACAAAAATCCTAAATAGGTAGGCATGCACCGAGGCTTGCCTGGCTCAGGAGCTACACTAGCTGGGTCAGCGGAGGTGTGAGTGTCCTGCTGCTCCTCCTCCTGTGCCTCCTCCTCCGACAGCTGGAAGTCTAGTGGCTCCGGAGTCGTCTCTGTCACTACACGTTATGACAAGGGAAGATAATACAAGTTAGATGCAAGTAATATGATGCAATTAAGAAATTTATTACTTGATGGGACAGTCATTTACACTGTAAGTGCAAATGATTTACTTTTTTAACTTCTTTGGTCTAAAGTATTTCCTTCATTGACTTTAATTTAAGTTAATCATTTAATCAATTTGGGTTGATTAAATAAGTAATTAAATTTTGAAAATTAACTTATGTCCAATGGCATTTTTCTGATGAAATCCACCACTAGAAGTAATTTACTGTGAACTTTGATGATTTGTTGCGGCATGTATTATTTATAATAATTTATACAATGCAGAACACAATTTAAATCATAAGAAAATAATTAAGCATCATATGACAGTGGAAAAATGCTTTATATGTGCGTAATAAGTTGCTTAACAAGCATGCCAAGGTTCAAGATCGATGGAGTAACAGGGAATTTATACGGAATTAAACGATATCTTCACAGATGTATTTTTCAGAAAACACAGAACGTGCAAAAAGGTAATTCGCCATTTTTTCTGGATAGAGTATGTCACAGGGAAGCTAATAAAATTAGATTCACATTTTTCTGAGGTGTATTCGATTTATTATCCATTTTACAATGTTCAGGCAATTTCTGGTAATTTATATAATTTCGGGAAAAGATTGAAAATTCGGCGGACTAATCAAATCGGGGCAACACAAGCGGCCACACGATTTGGTCCGCACCGGATCTGGGCTGGCCACACCCGATCTAGCCATTCACGTGCGAGGACACACGTGAGGCCACAAAGGCGGCCACATGCGATCCTGTACAGGCGCACTGGATCCAGACCTTGTGGGCACGGGTGTGGTGGCCGGAGCCGGAGCCGTCGCCGGAGAGCGGTGGCGCGGCTCGCCGGAGCACGCTCCGGTGACACATTTGGTGCACGGATTGAACGGGAAGGGGTTGCGCGATGCGGCGAGCTCACCTCGAGCAACGGGAGAGGGTGGGGATGGCCGGAGCTTGGTCGGCGACGAGGAAGCGGTGGTGGAGAAAGTTTGGCGATGATGCAAGCGTGCGTTTGTCGACAGGGAGGTGCACAGTGGGTCAAATAGCTTCACGAGGTCACGGAAAATGCCGGCGTGGGGCGTATCGTCGTGGAGAAGGCCGGGAGAGTGAAGTTCACCGGAGAGGTGGTCGCGGTGGCGAGGTTCGACGGCGGGGGAGAGAAACTCGATTCCGGCAACCTGGGCGAAGGAACCGCGATGAAGTGGGTTAGAGGAGCTGTGCGTCATTGCGAGGAAGATTGGGGAGCGAGGAATTGGACCGGAGCTCACCGTGGAGGACGTATGGCTCGGCGAGGTTGAGGGAGCTCAACCCCCAGCCATGGCGGCGATGTCGGCCAATCCGCGAGCAACATTTTGCACAGGAGCGCACGGGAAGTGGCGAGGCAGCGAGCTCAAGCTTGCCCGGCGGCAACGGCGCGGCGAGCGGCGAGAGCGAGGGTGAGGATGAGAGGAAAATGGGGCGATGGTGCTCGGACAGGCGAAAGGAGCCGTTTTTGCGTCGCGGCGCGGTCGGAGGCGGGCCAAGGCACCGCACGGCGTCGCCGTACGCTGTCGTCCACGAGGCGCACGGTGTGGTGCACACGCAGTGATAGTGGTGAGGCTGACGAGCGGGCCCCACGGCATCTTCTCAATTTCCCGATTTGTTCAAACTCTGCTTTTCCCCAAAATTGTGCACACGATTTGCACTAGCAAACGAGCTCCAAAAATTATGAAATTGGTCTCGGAAGAAAGATTGGAAGATGGAGAATCCAGTGACATAACATGCACATCTTGATTCGCAAAGGAATTCAAATGGCAGCTGGTCAAAGAGAGGTACTTTCAAAGCTTTGGGGATTTATTTGGGGAACCAGATGAATTTCTAAAATCACCAAAAATTCTCCAAAATTCTTGGTATTTTTGGTGGCTCATGTTGTTATTGAAAATTTTGAGTTCCTTCAGAAGCTTAGATTTGAACATTGTTTGAAAAATTTGAATTCGAAATTTTGAATTTGACTTGCACTTGGGTTCTGTTTGCTTGGGGTGTTTTCACTACTGGACTTTTAGTGACACGGGGTGTCACAATAAACATGCACAATTATGATAGTTTTTTTTTGGCATCTTGGTTTTTCCCTCTTATGAATTTTAATGTCATTCAAATTCAATTCTTTGGAATCTCCTCCAAATTCATTTAAACATTAATCCTGAAAATGTTTAAATCAATTCCTTCATCTAACACTATTCTTGGGCCGAATCTACTAACAGTAGCCTGCCCAAATCCACTTCAAGCCCAAGCCTGCTAACATTTTATAAGTAAAGTTGTTTAACTTGGTTTCCAGCCCAGCAGGCCTTTCTGGCCCAACTCCGGCCCAGCTCTCCCTGCCTCCCTTTCTCTCTCTAAGCAGTTGACCACGGCGCCTCCTCTCTCTCTCTCTACCACTGCCATGTGGGACCCTGTCACCCATCCCCTTTCTCTAGGCAATGCAGCACCTGGTCGAGTACTGTCCTCCCCAACGTCACTGCTCGTTACATCCTCGTCCGTTCCATCAGCCTCGCACTGCTGTCGTGCTCTCCTCCACGCCGTGTCGTCTTTGCCATCTCTGGTTGCGCCACTGCCACGTTGGGCGCCCTAGTGGCCGCATGATCGCTATTTGCATCACCGACCCTGCCGGCCTAACCTCTCCCTCCTTGCTTCTCCCTCTCTCTTTCTTCATGTTGCCTTCGCCATCATGCACTCCCCACCACTCCAACTCCCTCTCCGCTCTGATTCACCAAGGCATTGTTGTTTCCCCCATCTCCTTCCCTATATATTGTCCAGTCACCTTTCATTGCTGCTCTGCCGTCCCTGCTGCTCTGTTGAGCCCCTTCCTCCGTGTTCTCATTGTCAAGCTCTGCCCCCTCCCCGCCAAACTCATGGCCTTGTCCCCTCTCGCAATCGCAGCCGACATGCCTCCGCCACTGTTGCTTGTGACGTCACGTTACCGCCACCATCGCCAACTTCCTCCCGGTGTCTCCCCGTCGCCGAGTCTTGGGACGCCTCGCCTCTGCTCCTGCTTCTCTTGGCATCCATGGCGCCTCCGCTGACCGCCACCGCGAACCCTAGCTACCTAGCTTATACAGTATCTCTCCTATCTTACCTAACAGCAAAGACACAGATGTATACACTGCATGGCAACGCTGATTTAGAGGGACAGGCCTATATAACACAGGGAAGGCAGAGCCGCCGTCGCGACGACTGCACATAACGTATGGTCGAATTCGAATCACACGTGAACAGAAACAACAGTGGAGACGGTACAACAGAGCACCGTCGCCTTTAACTTCATGCCTAAGCAGGGTACATGTGAACGGCGACTGGGATTTTAGGTCCGCGTCGCCAAAAAGTTTGTGGCGACACGGCCGTTTAACACTGTCACCATTGTTGTGTCTTCGTTAACGCGTTCTGTGTTTGTGAACCGAGCTATCACTACAGTTGGTGCGTCATTCAAAACCACTACAGCACATATGACATTCTATGATGAAAGCCTCTTGACACTAGATGTATTCGTCATAACTTTATGATGTTTTCTAGTGGATAACGAAAATAATAACAAAAATAAGATCATCGTCGCTAGCAACACAGAGAAATCGTCATAAGCTAACCTTGAGGCAAGTGGCCACGAATATTCTTTTGTCATGAGGATGATCCTCAAACGTCATGAATTTCTTACACATATGGTTTTCTTTTCTGTGCACCAACTTTGTAACATTATGAGTTTTCTTGTAATAAAATTTCATGCGAAAATACATTATTTAAAAAAAAAATCTATATTTATTTGTGAATTAATTTTAATCTATATACTTTAGTGGAAACTATTGTGGTTACATAGTTTGTTTTAAAATTATTTGCTAAGACTGTGGAACTTTGAACTTTTGCCCATTGGGCACATTTCATTTTTCCATTGGATTTATGGAGTTTGTGTGCAAATTTTGACTTTGAATTGTCAGTTTTTAGATGTGAATTATCATTCAAATATCAACAAAAGTTCTTAAATAAATCCTAGGTGAATCCCAATGTTTGACCCCCCGTCTAAACTCCTCTCGGGCCAAATCTTCTATTTGAATCAGGTCAACTTCCAACCGGGCCTTTCCCTTGGATCTTGATTGGTGGCCCATTCACTCCCTCAGTCCAGTCCATGTCCAGTTCGCTATCTTATCAGCACGAGCAAGCCTGTCCAGCAACGGGATTTCTAAACAACAACCGGCTAAAAAAACTTTGCAACACACTCGTTTTTCTGGGCGTCCGATGCATTCCAATATTCGTGCTGGTGCAAGGTCTCTTCCTCGTGCGTGGGCTCAATTTTTGGAACTTCGGCCGCTAAGCAACCAATTTGGCCCAATTAAGTTTCGCGTTACTGGGTAGCGGGCTGGAATCAGGGATCTTTTACGGGTGTAGCGGAGCGACATGTCCCGCGGAGAGCTCGATGTTCTCTTCCCCGCTTCTTCTCACCCTTCATGTCTTCTCATATTTCTACCGAAGAAATCGATGGAGTTTTGGGGTCTGGTCGAAGAAGGTCTGAGCAAATTGAGTGTATTCATCTCTCGTCTATTCTTCTTCTTTTATTCCGTTTTGATTTCGTATTTTCTTCTCTGATTCCCAGTCATAAGATTGTTTTCTTCTCTGATTCTCGTCTATTTTTCTTCTTTAATTCCGGTCTGAGCAAGCTAAGTGTGGAATTGCCTACATTATTTTCTGGTAGTTTAATTTAAATTACACCTATTGTGCATGAAAGTTCAGCAGTATCTAAGATTTCCGAAGGCAACAGGGTGGAACATCCAGCGTCGGTGCGAAGCTCTCACGTGGTGGAGCCAGTTTTAGAGAGAGAAGAGACAACAAGTGAGCCTGATTCATTTCTTGTGGCCTGCTTTGTCTCTTGTCTGAAGGAAGGGGAATCCGGCCTGATTCATTTCTTGTGGCCTGCTTTGTCTCTTGTCTGAAGGAAGGGGAATCCTGATTCATTTCTGGCGGCTTGTGTCTTCGCTCAGCTGAAACGAGAAACCTAGCTATAGAGTTGCTAGTGGAGCTAGTAAGGCTATACATAGAGGTCCTAGCTAGGATCGAACCTACTCAAGGCAGGGGCAGATGTCAGGACTGTGCTTTAGTGTGTGTGCCATGCGGGGTTGTGGCCAGAAGCAAGGTTGAGGTGTAGGACAGCGCTGGTGGGGTCGCTCCTATGTGCTACCACGGCCGGCGCCGAGCTTGTTGCCTGAAGTGCAAAGTGTGTCACACCTCGGCAACATAGAGTTACGTTTTTCCCCTGGATGTCAAATGGGACGTCAACAAAAAAAAAATATTACCTTCCTAAGATAGGGGCATGGCCTTTTCCTGTTGCTAGATGCCTGGATGTCCCGTATTGGTATTTATGGGAGCTCGTGTGTGCGCGTGCCTCGGAGGCAAGAATAAAAATTTTCAGTCCTTGTGTAGGTGCCTTAGTAAGCTGGTGTCCCTAGCATATCATTTGCTTTCTAATAAAGCAAGGGATTATACCTACTAGAAGCCAATGGCGCACCTATCTCTTCGAACTCGGTTTTTCCCCACCACGAAGAAAACAGTGTAAAAAAACACAAAGCAAACAACGTACCAATAAAACAGGCCTGACTCCCGATCGGAGAAGTAATGCTGAGCAGCCCAAATCCTAAACAAAACGAGAAAACCCGTCACCGTCTACAAAGAGATCAGGGTGGCATTCAGCCTCACAGGCGAGAAACAAGTGGACCCGATCCGAACATGCCATAGAAGGTTACGAAATACTGCAAACCACCCCTAAAATGAGTGCATGCTGCAACAGTATGTGACCATGACAGATAGAACCCAAACTAAACCTTGAAAATTTCTGACCAGAGCACTAAAGCCGTGCGTGTACGGTGTTACAGTCGCAGCATTAGAACACCACAAGGAAATAAACACAAATCTTTCTTTCCCGTGCCTGCAGTCACCGGCCCCACATTTCCACCATTTCTTACATTTTGAATAATGGCGCGTAATTCAGTGGAACTATCTGCTTTCTGCTCACATGTATTTAACAGGTCCTGCCACCTCCATCCAAGTAGTCTCACCAGACTCTACATAGATACATAGGAGGTAACTCCAACAAATGAATGTTCTTAAAAGGTGGCGACACAATGCACGCTAAACTTCGCATAGCAGGAGCATGTGACGGCAGTTGCACGTAGTGTGGAGCTACGTCAATGACCACTTCAGCACGGCAACAGGCAAACACAACGACTTCTTCTGGATGATTGTACATGAGCAGAGATCCGCCACGGCGATTTGGCCCTGCGGCTGCTCGGACTGTAAGCGGTCTCCAGCTTTATTCCAATAATAAATTTAGAAACCGAATTGAGTCATCTCCCTACACGACAGAGTAGATTGGTGCGAGCAATCATGAGCTCAGATCACGATGACTTAGTTAAGATAGAAGAAGGACAATAACCCTCTGGCGACCGTGATGACAGGCATGGTCTAGACCACCGCGGCCACAACTGGCGGCATCAGCAGCGCCACCTTGGTACAAATTTGTCAAAAGGATTAGAACGGAAAAATAATGTTTTCAAATTTCCAGCTACTGGTACATAGTTTTTTCGAATTTGGCATAGTTTTTTCTAGTTTGGCATCTTGGGCACTATCTGCAGGCTCAAAATGCACATGTACGGTGCATTCACAAACATAAAAGTCACTGTGGAGCCAATTTCAGAGAGAGCAATTGAGCCTGATTCATTTCTTGTGGTCTGCTTCTTCTCTTGGCTGAATGAAAAAGAATCCTGATTTGTTTCTTGCAGCTTTTGTCTTTCCTTGGCTGAAAGGAAATGATATGCTAGGGACACCAGCTTACTAAGGCACCTACACAAGGACTGAAAAACTTTATTCTTGCCCCCGAGGCGCGCGCACACACGAGCTCCCATAAATACCAATACGGGACATCCAGGCATCCAGCAGCAGGAAAAGGCCATGCCCCTATCTTAGGAAGGTAACATTTTTTTTTTGGTTGACGTCGCATTTGACATCCAGGGGAAAAACTTAACTCTATGGCACTTCGGACAACCAACTCGGCGCCGGCTGTGGCAGCACATAGGAGCGACCCACCGGCGCTGTCCTACACCTCAACCTTGCTTCTGGCCACAACCCCGCATGGCACACGCACTAAAGCACAGTCCTGACATCTGCCCCTGCCTTTAGGTTCGATCCTAGCTAGGACCTCTATATATAGCCTTACTAGCTCCACTAGCAACTCTATAGCTAGGTTTCTCCTTTCAGGTGAGCGAAGACTGATGGCGCGGCGCACGCTCCTCTAAAATTTAGAGCGGTCTAAACTAAAAGAATCTTGTCTTAAATAAAGTTTAATTACGAAACTAACTGCAGAACCCCCCCTCTAATTCGCGAGACGAATCTAATGAGGGTAGTTAAGCCGTGATTGGACGATGGTTGCTGTAGCATTACTGTAGTATCACTGTAGTAAAACATAGCTTAATTAGGCTCATTAGATTCGTCTCGTAAAGATATACCTATCTGTAAAAAGGTTTTATCAGTAAACTTTATTAGTACTAGATTCTATTTGTTTAGAGCCTCTAAAATTTAGAGGCCAGAAATGAATCAGGATTCCCCTTCAGACAAGAGACAAAGCAGGCCACAAGAAATGAATCAGGCTCACTTGTTGTCTCTCCTCTCTCTAAAACTGGCTCCACCACAATGTACAGTGAACATGAGACCGCGAGAGCTTCGCACCGACGCTGGATGTTCCACCCTGATGCCTCCGAAAATCTTAGAGCTCACATCACCTACTCCCTATATAAAGGCCACACCGGTCCCTTCCTCTCCATCCTCCTCACCACCAAAAATAGCAGGGACTGGGCCAGGGCTCCAGTCAGCAACGACCTCGCTCCAGCCGCCAACAACATCCACCAAATCGACGTCTCCATCTGGTAATTAAGCACATAAAGCCTGTCACCCTCTACCTCCATCTTTGTACATGAGGTTCTAAGTAGGAAGCACCGTCGGTGCACTCCACACACTAAGGTGCATTTTGATGTCACATATTTAGATGTTTGGCAATTTAACACCAATGTGCATGCTAGTTAGTATAGAGGGTGGGATTTATATTTCCCTTAGAAAAGAAAACGCAGTTCCAAAGACAAAACTTGGTTGCATCAAGCCTATTTAATATATAGTGCCCCGCAGTTTATATCGACATTGATGGGGTAAGGACGAAGGAGATTGAAAGCACCTTTTTTTATGACTCAAACCTCACAAGTTAGGCTCTCGGTTCGGTACCCTAGAGGTACCGAGAGGTGCATCTCCACAAGTTAAGTTGCCCCCAGGTCATATCTTAATCCGTACAGCTCTCAGTCCGTCTCTATATTCAATTGCTACATTTATTTACTAGCTGGTCATGTTAGAATCAAGTCAAAATACATGTGCAATTTGAGCCTGCAGATCGTGGCCAAGAGGTCATACTAGAAAAAGCTATGTACCACTACCTGGAAATTTGAATGCATCATTTTTCCATTCTAATGGTTTTCACAAATTCGCATCCCCCAAAATAGAAGCATCTGTGCAAATTTATGCAATGCTAAAAGAAGCGCGTGCACCTGGACAAGAACTGGCATGGCAACCAAAAACTTCAAAAAAGCTCCGTGGCAAATCCAATGTAATCCAGCACCCATGATCACCGACATAGTCACAGTGTATGAGGTTTCCAATATGCATAGTAATGGAAAATGAGTTTTTTTTGGGGCACCGGGAGGGGGGTGTGAACATTGTTGCAGTGCTCGATATCAGAATAGGGTACACAGACTCGCTAACATGAGCCACTGCAACATGCACCCTAAGAATTGCTAGAGCAAGGTAAAGCGTCACACGGCTCTTGATGCCATATATTATTGGTAGCTACTACCCGTAGTGGGGCAGGTATCACATAAGGTGTAATAGTACTATTCATATGTTAGTTAAAAAATAGTATTATATATATATATATATATATATATATATATATATATATATATATATATATATATATATATATATATATATATATATATGGCACCCAGGGTATTTGGTACCCAGGGTGCGCTATTTGGTACCCAGGGTACTGAATAGCTTATTCAGTACCCAGGCCACCAGCGCACCAGTCAAACCAGGCGCGCGTGAGCACCAAAGCCGCTGGCTGCATTACACCTCTGACCACCCCAATACGTAATTAAGGAAAGCAAAAGTACTCATTGATTCCCAGCTTGCCATGCCGTCCAGCAGTACACCTACGGGTTCCTTTTTTTTTCTTTTATGCAATAAAAGGTCACTCTTTGATCCAATTTGCAAACCGTTTTCACCAATGGATTAGTAACATTTTTGTGCACATAACAAAACCCAACATGAATATTTTTCAAAATAAAAAATAATTGCACCTGTGCTGTGAGTAATTTACAGTTTAGATCAAAGCATTTTGCAACTCGAGATTCAGGGCACAAAGATGCATATATAAAAGTTTATTTCCGTGATCATAAAAATGTACTTCTTTGATGCTAAAAACTTCCATGAGGGCAATAAACCAACAAGGTATAGAAACTCACATGTGTTATTGTAAAAAGGTATTTCTAATCCTATGGACGCATGCAAATCCAAATCGAAGCATGTTTGTACTATGCATGCATGCAAACCAAACTCTTAGATCTAATTTACAAATCTTTTTCACTAATAGATTGCTAAAATTTTGGTGCACAAAACGAAACCCAACATGAATATATTTAGTGAAACAATATTATTACAATTGATTAAGGTGGAATTTAAATTTTGGATACATGCGTTTTACAGCTTGAGATTCATGATTGGATAGCTCATTGGTAGACAAACACATGCATGTATAAAAACCTACCCCATTATTGCAAAGATATACTTCTGTAATGCCAAAACTTCCATGCATGATTGCCTTCACAAACACCTCAGACCATATAAAACATATAAAATCCTTCACCCGTGATTGTGAGCCCACATGATTACCAGTTTTTATGATTATCGAGATAACACAAGGGAACATGACTAACTCGGCTAGAAAAATGGTATTCATGTACGAGCTCATGATTATGAGTTTTTATGACTTTGGAGATAAGTATTTGCAATTTGAGTACCAAAAATATGTTGAGAGCATAAATGCCAACATGTTAAGTCATAATATTAGTAAATTTAAGGCATAAAAACTTGTGATTCGAAATAAGAAATTTTGGAGAAGTTAAGTCGTTAGAACATGAGTTACAAACATGCCTTTCAGAAGGTATGAATCATAAAAACTTGCATGAATATTACTTTTGATCCATTGAGCTTTCATATTCTAAGTAGTCTGCAGCATGCCAACAATTCAGGATCATAAAATCATTTTTGAATTTAAAAACCAACTTACTAGATCATTAAAAAAACATATTCATGCATTTCATCTGCATTTTATGCTCATGAATATGAGTTTTTATGACTTTGTGATAAGGTTTTTATGATTATGAGTTTTCATGTCATTTGCAAGCAGTAAAAATTTGTACGTAATTAAGGTTTCTTTGGCACCGGCAGGATTATCTTAAATTTTATCATGTGGCAGCAAAATCCTCAGCACCATTTCTTAATAATATTTTTTTGAGATGGAATATTGACCATCTTTCAATAATATTTAACTATAAAAACCTATTGAAGAAATCGTAAATCTCCGTTACTGCCAATTGACTCATGCTCGTAACATTTTACAGTGTGCTGCCAATTGACTTTGTTCACTTTTTACATTCATAACTTTGTCCAAGCAATCATAACTTTGTTCACTTTTTACATTCATGCAACTGCCAATTGACTCGTGCTCGTAACATTTTACAGTTTGCTGGAATAATTTTTTACTCATGCATTGTGACCATAAAGCTCATGTTATTTTATAGTTACACGAAAGAGTTTTTATGATAAAACTTTTCATTGATAAGAATCAAAATTTCTTATGAAATTAGAAAATCTCTTAATTGGCATGATACATAATATGGTGATAAAATAAATGTAAAGATCGATTCTCGCAAAGTGCAAAAATCCTTCAAGCTTGTTTAGACGTATAATAGGTGTCAGGTTGTGTTGTAAACCCAATGATTTTCGAAATCATAATATGTGTCATGTTGAGGCATAAAAATATAGTGATTTAAAATTCATAACCTGACGAGGGTTGAGACATAAAAACCTGATATGCAAAATCATAAATACTATATATTGCAAGTCATAAAATTTTCGTTTGCTAGTTGGACATGTACAAGCCTAGTATATCGTATACTAGCATGGCACTATTTGCGATGGTATAGCTGGATCTCGCAGGATCGAATGCAAGGCCGTGCTCGCCGGTCATGGACGCAAGGAGAAAGCGAAGGACGGGATCACATTTGCCCTCCTCGGTTCGCCGCCAGCCCGCACCAAAGAGATCGCCAGAAGACGGCGACGTCACCAGATCTGCCGTCGAGTCTGAAATGACGACGCCGACTGCAATTGAGGTAATCATTTGACAAAAGAAAATGAATTGGCAAAAAAAAGATACGTGCCTTGCCAGCATGGATTCTCTGGCCTGCGCATGGTTCATCCTGTGTTGCAATATGGCTCGCCGTTGACCTTGATGATGCGGATGGTGCTGTTGACAAGGATGTGCAAAGCTACGGCAAGGTGCCTTGAGAGAGAGAGAGAGAGAGAGAGAGAGAGAGAGAGAGAGAGAGAGAGAGAGAGAGAGAGAGAGAGAGAGAGAGAGAGATGAACAAATTGGAATGAGGGAACACGGCAGCCAAATCTTGAATAAAATGGAATGTCCAAAGCTACGGCAGCCAAATCTTGAGAAAATAAACCACAGCATTTATTTTCCGTGTACAGAGGAAACAAGGAAACACAATTATTGGAAAGAATCATATACTTCGTACGCGCATACATATCTCTCCTTAATTAATCCAAAAATTAAGGAGCATTGATTAGGTAATAAATTATTTGTATGCATGCTCCTGGTTGGTTTGTACATGCATGCTTGGTCAGGTTGGGTCGGATGGCCTGGGTACTGAATAAGTTATTCAGTACCCAGGGTATTGTATAGAAGTTCTATATATATATATATATATATATATATATATATATATATATATATATATATATATGAATGCTATTCAGCACCCTAGGTGTAGAATAGTTATTCTGCACCTAGTAGTTTTTTTAGTGAAGAAAATCATCATATATTACTGAACTGAGTGCACGACAATGTTAAAAATATTCAATAATTGACGTTCCGTGATCGCGTTTAGTAAAAATCATGAAAATTTGTTCAGTAATTTTAATATTTACTAAACAAATGGTCAGTAATTATTAGTTAGGTACAGAATAACTATTCTACACCCTGGGTGCAGAATAACTTATTCATATATATATATATATATATGAAACTGCTATCCTGTGGTCAGCTACACAATATAATTATGATTTACAACATTGCAAACTGGTATTTACAACAATTATGTGATAAAACTAATTTTATAGCACTAATACTATAGTAAATCTAAGTGGCCATATAATAAGCTATTATGTAGCCAGCCATATTTTAGCCTCTCCATATTTATATATAGCCAAAAGCCTTATTTCTCCGCTTAACTCCGAACCTACACAACATCCGGCTGGAGACATGAGACACCAGTGCGTGTTTACGAGCTAGACTCACCTATGGCTCATGAAGTTGTTCTTTTAGGCTGGGCGGTGAGTTATTAGTTCATCATTCATTATTGTGCTGTTTGTATTTAATCCTTCTTTCGTTCTCTGTGGAAGAAATGTTTGCCGTGGATCTGGACTACAGCTTCTTGCAACTCCAGGCTGAAAGTCCTACGCCTCCTTATGTTTTACCTTGATCTCCTTGTTTACGATCGTGTGAAGTTTTGTTCGAACCGTTGATGCTTTGCTTTTGTCTTTCAATGACACCAATTTAAGGGATTCTTTTTTACTACGATTGAATTGGCAACTTGCAGTATCAGTATGTAATAGTTTACTTTGCTATACAAATGTAATCTAACTCTAAAATTCAAATGCAGGTCACGATGGCCCTGGAAAAGGTCAGAGTGAATGCTGCCATAAACCCCCCTATACTTCTTGTAGACTACAGTCACAGAGCAAAATTAAATGGGACGGCAGTAGTGCGTGTCCAAGCACCCTCGTCTATGAAGAGCAATGGGTCCATTGACATAGTTACATTGCTTGATGTTAGCCACAGCATTAGCTGGATGGCATCATCGCCAGAAGAGACGCCATCAAAGATTGATTTGGTGAAAAGGGCCCTGAAGTTTATAATAAATCAGCTTGATGACAATGACCGCCTTGCCATCGTAGCATTCAACGATCAGGTCATCCAAGAGTATACTACTGGCATTTTAGAAATTTCAGGCGGTGGTCGGATGGCTATCAAGAAAAAGGTGGATGGGCTCGTGGCTAAGGGGGACACTGCCTTTAAACCAAGCTTGGAGCATGCTGTTAAGGTATGTAGCGAACTTAGCTACTCAATTTGATTTCAATATGATTTTTATTTAGGCTTGCACATAAGAATTAAATAGTTGATAACATTTCCATATATATGCTTTCTGGTAAAAACAACAACAATAATAGATGGTAACATCCCACTGTCAAAACTAATTTAAGGTGTAACCCGACGAGAGGATAAACATAGGCAGAGCATCCCGGCAGTACGTTAATGTAAAAGTCTTAACTGGCAAGTCGGTCCTGCAAATTGCAAATTTGGACAGCAAGTGACCTCTGTTTCCTTTAATTTTCTTTTCGTTTCTCGAATATCTCCGCATTTTGTTGAATTCATATCCTGCTATGTGTTAATGGCTATCCAGACATCCAGAGAGGTCCAAAGTAATAGTTTTACTCGAGAGACCAAAATTGTCTGGGCTCTTAACTGTCGAATAGAACATATATGCATCTGGTGGTTTTAGACTTGTTCTCAACATTTTTTATTTATATATGCTTTGTTCCAATTTTTAGCTATATATATATATCTATATATAGGGTGAGTATATTCTATAGCCGGCTATAGAATAGCTTATTCTATAGCCACTTCTGTTTTGAATGAAATTTACAACAATTTGAATGAATTTTACGACACCATGTTCTAGGACACGTATCGCACGACAAATTACAACAAAAGTCTAGTAAAACACATCACAAATTTATTGTAAATCACTATAGTCAAATATCGTAAATTACGATAACACAGTTTTACGATAAATTGAAACAAATTTACGACATCAGCATTCGCACACGTTTTGAATGATCAACCATGGTGTAGTAAATCATGTAGAAAAATATCGTAAATCACTATATACGAATGTCGTAAATTACGTTACAGAAGTGGCCACAAAATAAGTTATTCTGTAGCCAGCTATAGAATAATAGGTCTATATATATATATATATATATGAAGAAACTCCGTACTTTAGTAATTTTATATATTTGAGTTCCTACAGATGTCTGACTGCTGAGTTTTCTAATTAATTTTTACTACATCCAGTTATTTTGGAATTTTACTTTTGAATTTATGGAAAAATAAAAGTGCTGATTTGTGTACTGGTTGCTCCGAATTTCAATGATTATCATATTGTAGCTGAGTTGACTATTCTTTGTTAAAACACATTTTCCCTTTTTTATTGTTTCATAGTTTTTTTTTTGTACCAATGACTACAGCTCCTGGATGACCGTGCTGATAAGAAGCGTGCAGGCTACATCATCCTCATTTCGGATGGTGTAGACAAGAGCCAATTCAAGTGGAGCGACGATAGTATTGCCCCCACCGACC